>BPLS01015441.1:0-13758 GCA_019656275.1 Rhododendron kiyosumense | reverse complement strand
TCTTATGAAATCATTAATCATAACAAAACTAAACAACAATAAATGAGCCTAAAAATAAAGATCTTTATACTGGCTACTTGAATTAACAAATAGTACTGACGGCTCTGATACCAATTTTATCCTGGGTCTAACAAATTTTTATGCTGGGTCTGACTGTTGATGTTCTAGAGTTCTATGCTGGGTCTAACTGTTGATATTCTAAAGTTTTGGAAGAGTAAATGACAAGTACTGTAATTTGTTTGCAAATTACTACAACTTATGGTCTGAACTGTAATTTTAGGCAAACTGATGATCAGGAGAGCAGGTTCCACTCAATCCTTTTTCTTTAGTATCGGGAGAGAAATCGGTAACAAAGGTCGGGAAGTGTAGACTTTCTGTATTTAATAAGGTCACTTTTGGGCCGTGTAATTGTTTTTCAATTTCAATAAATCTGCTTCCGGTGTTTCCTCGAAAAATAGAATGTCAAAGACATAAGTGTTCAAACAACCTTTTGAGAAGTGTATATCCTATCGCCAAGCCAGTAGTAAAAAACACATTTATCACCAAGCCCAAGAAGAACTATGGAGGATTAAACTGATATTGAGTGCCTCTTGGATATGTCCCTCCACGTCTCTTCCCCAATTGTACTAAAGAATTTTGCGAAAATCATTGTGATGCATTATGAGATATGGCTTCTAGAAGGAGAATCTGGTGTAATAAAGTAATATTTACTCCGTCCCAATTTAATTGTTATTTTTGAGAGTTCGTGTCACTCTTCAATTAATTATATCTTGTAATTTATAATGTTTTAGGTGATTTAAAAAATATTGAATTATAGAACAAATCGATATCTATCAAAAAAGATCCATATTTGATATAAAATTCATTACCACTTTAAAGATATAATTATTTTTTTAATCTAGTTAGAATAGAACTGAGCTAAGCTAAGTAAATTGAGAAGGAGTGAATAGTATATATTATGTCCAAATGTAAGTTCTTGCCCATTGGCTTTTGTGGATACTTTCATAGATCCTTGTCATGTACCATACCAATCCTCTTTAACTTGACCGGCCCATCATTTTCTCTTCAAATTTTCTACAAATTGAAGACAATCTCTGTTTTAGGCCCACACAAGGCCTTCAGTTTTGGTGCCTCATAATGGGCCAGTGCCTATGGGCCGGACCGAATTACATTTCATCATACTCCTTGTGAGTGTTAATTACAGATTACCTGCTTAAACTATCACATTTTTTACTTTGACCCCTACAACTGAAAAAAAAAATTACACCTTGCTCCCTTGATCTATCAAGGAGTTCTGACAATTTAACATCATTTTGTGAAACAGCTTAGAGATGTTCCGAATTCGTCCTGAGTCCGGACAATTTCGCCAATCACCATGAAAAGATATCATCGGTTGAATCATTCAAGGATTTCTGTAAAATGAAAAATTAGACGGTAGGACAAGTGTTATTTTTAAAGGAAATTCATTTTAACACTCCTTTTTTCTTTAATCTTGGAACTCCATTTTTAGTCCTTATCCATATGGAATGGAAAATTTTTCATTTAGACATTTGTTCTACAACCACAAAAATGATAATCTTGTAATCTACACAAACAAAAAGGAGTGAAAATTTAATTTCACTTTAAACTACACAAATATTGCAGAAAAAAAGAAAAGAAAAATGATTTCCACACTTGATAATCTTCTTTAATGCATGTTTGCCCACTAGTTTTGTAGGTGTACAAAATTGTCCAATAATACCAGTACTACGTCGTCAAAGATAGCGTGCCGTCAAAATACTCTAATTTAGACGCGGAAGTCAAGCATTAAAAGAAGATCTAGAGGAACTGTTTGCAAAACTTTCTTCAGTTCAACACATCTTCGTCATATTAAAATGACGGCTTTGACTAGAAACTGGCAAAATTTCAGGGGAAAAATAGAAATAATTTCCATTCACAAGTACAGGAAACTGGGGCTCCAAAAATAGTAGTTGACGTGAAGGCATGGAACGGAGTAATTGTTCAGTGCAGCACCGCATGGTGTTTCTGGGCCCTTTTCCACCACATATATTGCTAATTAGGGGCCTGGCGGAGAATGGCTTGGGGCTAGGGGCATAGAAAAATTTTCCGTGGAATGAGTTGACTTGAAGTCTTGGAATGTAGGGGTTTTCTCCATATATTCGAAATCTAGTCTCGGAATTTATCAACTCTTTTGGAGCTATTTCATAACGGAGCTTTGCTCTGATTTTAATTGGGAGCTATAGGTCATGCTAAATGAACCTAAGTGGTCAAAAGCATCTGAAAATACATATAGAATGAAGTAGAGGTTAATGGCCACCGGTGCACCACTATTTGTCAATTGCAATGCAACGAAAGCATCCCACTCGTAAATTGTTTCCGGGCCTTTCTGTACTTCTCAAGCAATATCTTGTCGCACTTTTCCACATCCTCAAAAACTGCTTCACTTGGGAACTGGGACTATACTTCAATGAATGCGGCTTCTGCCTCGTCTTTATGGTCATGGCAAAATAGAACAAGGTGTTGAAGTTGTTCAATTGAAGGAATACTCCATTCTTGTACCTAAATTACTTGTTCATCATTGCCAAGATGCTGCAGCCAGTAATGGATCTTCGTTTTCCTGGAGAGACATCGTCACATTCCAAAGTGCATTTGAGAAACTTGATTTAGCATCAATGCTTTTAATCAAATGCGCCTGAAAATTGCTCTCTGATTCAGATCAAGCCAGCCTTCGGTATCTTACAATAATGAAATTGCACCAACCAACCAAGCTTTATGAAAGGTAGGATCTGAATCACCAATTAGCTTGATTGCAACATGCATAAGGTTCACAGAAATAGCATTCAGACTCCCACACAATGAATAACAAAACATAGAATTAGATTGCTTCTGATTCTGATTCCAATTATGAAGTGCGACATGAGCGAATCCCTCCCATCTGTGTATCAAATAAAGGGTCAGGAGAAGCATATGTAAATCAACTCACATCAATCGAGTGTATTTTCTTCTAATTAAACAGAAATTCTGTGACAGACCATCTGTTTCTCTATTGCATACTGATTGCCACAACGGCATTTCCATAGCATGGCCTTACAGTCACAGGCTTACAGCCAACAAAGTGGTTCCAAACATTCAATTTCAATCTGAACCAACTTTGAGATTAACATCAAAACAAATGTACAGGATAACCTTCTAACCATGACCTGATCCAAAAAAACTAACTAAACTAAACTTTCAACCATGACCAGATGCTATGTAGCCACTTCGTTTTGCCAAATGTTTTTCACAAATGAGGAATGCCAAATATATGCTATTTGATTCACTCCAATAAATGGGTACGATTACATTTCCACGTGACCTAGTTAACAGTAATTCTATTTAATCAAGCAATTCACTAGTTTGATCAATCTCTGCACTGCAAAATGATTACATTTAGTGGCTTAAAATACATTTTACAGACATCAGTTGCCAGATTTTCCTGGGACATAGGGTCCATAACTCTATGTTCTTATCTGAATATGTCCAAATCATATAATGTTGCCACAAATATGGGCCCATCCACATGTGCCCTGCTCAGCGTCAGTTTGTAGGGAAAAAAACTTTTCAGTCAATCAGCATGTTCTGGTCTAAGCATGCCCTAACAATATTCCAATAGAGCAGGGATATGGATCAAAAATTCATTAGAAGGAAAAAGTAGCACATCAATGACCAGAAATATTGGGACTCCAGAACAAGCTCATGAAGATGAGCTTTTTTAACTCGATAATGTAACTACATGAAAAGACGGGCACCAAGGAATATATCTTAGGAGATGAGGTAAAAAAGGAAAAGAAAAAAGAGTAATAGGTTTCGAGAATAGAGGGCGAATCAATGTTATTTCGGGGAAAAAAAAAATATTACTCTCATGTCCCAAAAAGATTGTCTGGTCAACGACAAGAGTTCTTAAAAGAAATGCATTTTTTCAAAAAAAAAAAAATCAAACCTTTTTCCATAGAGTAAAAGAACTCATTGATATCTAGTAGCTTGCGGAGAAGTTTGATTTTGTTGACAAAATACATTATGTGTAAGTTCCCATTTCGCAAACCGGACAATCTTTTTGGAATGTTGGTATTATTCTTTGGAGATTGCCTTTTTCACGGAGGTTCCGTAAAAGAGGTTTCTGCGCCGCCCCATCTCACCATTCGTCTCAGTAATCGACGGTCCAGATTTTAAATAAACTATTCGCGCGAATAGTTTATTTAAATCTGGACCGCCCAAAACACTTTTGGTTGGGTGAGATTGTTCACCTCCATAAAACCTTCTTTACGGAGCCTCCGTAAAGAAGTTTTAGTGTATTCTTTGACGTCCATGTTTGCTTTGCAGCTCAGTTTTCCACAATGCTATGCATTAGATTGTAATCAAATTCATATACATGCATGCAACACAGTAAGCACCGGTTGGGGCATTTGGGATCTCAGAAATATCCCCAGATAACAATGTAATGAAACTACAATTTAGTAATCTATCAATTCATCCTAAACAAAAGGAGACAAAAAGAAAAGCTCGGATTCTTACTCAAATGGAGGTTCCACCTCAATAGCAAGTGTCAGATCGATGTAAGGACAACTCAGCAGTCTCATTAGGCCGGTCATTATCCACAACAGTACACGCCTCATGAGGAAAACCTCTACGAATATACAAAACATCCCCTTCTCTCAGAAAAAATTGTTCAGATCCATCCAGGGCCAACCTACCAGCCTCATGTGTGTTTTCAATAGTATCGTACAACCGGGTAACTGTAGAGTTTTCGGACAAAAACAGTCCATTTCTTAACTCCAACGAGTTGGCATAAAACAGACAGTGATCATCACTGTGACAAGCCAGACCCTGAGAATTAGGCGGCGTCAGGTACATATTCACTCCAGCAGATTGTTGACCAAACAGGTATGCCAACCCGTCTACTAAATCAGCAATACTCCCCAAGCGGAACTCCATGCCACAAAGCGCGATTGTATAACCTTCTTCATATGCTTCTTTGCATCTCAAAATATCATCCATAATGAGAAACTGCAAGTCCCGAAAAAAATGCACCTCTCTTTTTAAATTCTGTGTTTTCAAGACTCTTATGTCCTGTTTGTATATCATAGGGCTACCCAATTGATTTTTCATCCCTGAGGAAATGAAGGATGTCCAACTCACCTGAAGCGATAGATGGACAAGAAACAAGATTCTTGAGGATTGTAGAAATGAAAGACGGAAATGCCTTGTTGAAATCTAGAGACTGTCTAAAAGAACCGAAGATATCAGTGCCCTCATTTAAACCCGATGAGAACTTCCCTGTAAGCATAGGTGACACCTCCCAGTTGTTCTCTATGAAATTTTCAAAACCAGACCCATCGCTGCTGAATATGCATCTCTTAACAAAATCCATATGGAGAGGTGGGGTAAGCTCATACACACTAATGGAGAATCTAAAAATGCTCTCCGCCAGATTATTTGTACTAAAATTGCTGACACAGGAATGTGACTCTTGACTGTGTTTCAAGATGGGTTTGGTGCTAAGTACTCCGTAACATTTGAGAACGAACTTTAGTCCAGAATTTTTTTAAGTACACCAATAAACTTTCTGAGAGCTTCTTTGGGATCTTCTCCAGGTTTTCTGTTGAGCAGGCATTGATGAGCATGGCGGAAGCATCCAGAAGTGAGACTAGAAGCTCATCTTCCTCAAAACCCAATTCTAAGTCGGGCCTCACTTCCTCTTTCCTCATTAGAAAGACAAACCAATGCCTGTGAATTTCTAGAGACCTGAAGGAAGCGAAAACTGGTAGACGTTAAGTCAGAATTATCCAAGTGTACAGGTGAGACTAATATTAATGCCTTGTTTGGTTTGCTTCTCAAAAAGAATTTTCAAAAAATTCCCCCTAGATTCCCCCTACTTCCAATATTTCTCTCTCTATCTCTCACCACTTATTATCCCTGCTATTTTTCAAAAAACTTTTCAAAACACAAACCAAACACAGCATAAAGCAGTGGTCACTAAATGCGCCTAGAGATGTGGCAGACAAAGTTGATCATAAAATTACATAGAAGGTTATACCGGCAATTGTGTCACCAAAAATAGGATAGAAGCTTATAGTGTAAAGGAAAGAAGAAGGAACAATAACAAAACAAAACAAAAACAAAAAGGCAAGGGAGAACGGGAAAACCTTTTTTGCAAAATCTACCCTCGAAATTTAGAACACTAATGTGATCAAATTTGCCCCAAGTAACATTGCCTAGGTCATGGCAACAGCTGTATCCGGAATGACATCTCTGTTGTACAAAAGCAACAGGTGAATGGATTCCCCCACACACACACAGTACCAGAAGGGCAAAATTTTATCAACTGAATTCCCAGCAGATCAATAACTCAAATTATTGGTTATCACCTCATATAAATAGAGCTGTCCATATACCCATTCTCTAACCAACTCCCAACTGACTGACTACAACCACAAACAGAACTAACAATCTGAAATAGACTTTAACTAACCTGACTGCCTTAGAGGGGAATTATCAAGCTTGACTAGCCGTCATCCCCTCTAACAGGTGCAATACACAATGACATCTACCCGGAGAATTCATACAATGGCAACAGCTGATGGGAAAAAAATTTACTTGCAGCTTAACATCCTTGAGCACAAAACCAAAAGAACCTGCAACTATCATTGTAGTTTGCATTACCAAATTTTGGCTTGCGGTAGTGATTTCTCTTCCTCTGCTTCTTGTTAGGGTTGGCGAGAGTCGTAGAAGAAGAGATGATGACGATGACGATGACGATGACGATGCGTGAAGGGATGCGAGCATTAGGGCGAAGATGGTCTCCGATTTCATACTGTTATTGTTCCTTTTCCTCTTGTGTTTCGGTGTAATGGTTCTCTGATTCTTCTTCTGCTGCTGCTCTTTTCCTTTTCAAAGAACAAGGAATTCAACACGAACTTGCGCTTGAAATACGCGAGGTTAAACAAAACGACGCCGCCCGGATTACAACAAGCGAAGTGTGTTAAAGTGACGTCGCACTAACCAAAGCTCCAGCGTGTAACCAATAATTGGTCAATTGGGAACTAATTCTGGTTTATTTCAATGATCGAAACTGTACAAGTTGTAGATATTGTCAGAAATATCAACTATGGAGATAGATAGATAGAGAAAATTTATTTGATTGAGAACCGACCACGGAATATCCCAAACGATCAAGCCCACGGTTACTGTCTCCAATAAACTTTTTGTACGTAAAATACTCCAATCAATATAGACGCTACAAACAGACGCAGTTGCTGAGCTCAGTTGGAGTCCTAGCTTATCCCTCAATTCTCAGATTTTCTCCAAATTTGTCAACCCCTTGCATGCCTGGTTTCAACTAACCCATAGCATCCAAGAAATTGACTTTCCTTCTTTATTTTTCATTTTTCCATTCTGTCAAACTTGAAAGCAAGGGTATTTCTGGTTCTTTGGCCACTTCAATTGCGCAAAATATTTATAGAAGTGTGAACACTTCTTGCATGTCCTAGCAAGTGTTATTTTTTGAGGTAGAACTAGAGGAAGTTGCACATACGCTGAAAAAAAAAATGGAAAAAAAAGTTGCGTCATTGGAGCATATCAGAGTAGAGACTCCTAAACCCGAACCCGTCTAATATCCTAGCAACAAGTTGCAAATTTCACATTCATATACTAAGTATATCTTGTATGATGTACTGCCTTGAGTTGTTTTGATCCATCGGCATCCCTTACTCGATTAGGCTACCGAAAGAACCCACCTTGCACGTAAAGAGGTCAATCAGCTATGTGCATGAAAAGTTTTTACTTGAATAAAAGTCTAAGGGAAAATGACGAGTCAGGACGTGTTTTGATAATTAATATCCGCCAAGAACAAGATAAGAACATTTGTTAATGCTGAAAATGTTCGTAGCGGATATTAATCATCACAACACGTCCTTGGTCGTCATTTTCCCAATGACATTAGACATGCCCACTCTATTCTCACAGCAGCCCACAGCTAATTTTGGATTCAAAATTGGGAAAATGACGGCCCAGGACTTGTTTTGATAATTAATACATTTTAAGGGCATGCTAAGAATATTTATTAATGAACAAAATATTCTTGAGGGATATTAATTATCAAAACACATCCTTGACCGTCATTTTTCCAAAGTCTAATCCGTGGATTTGGTATCAAAACTTTTGCATTGTTTATAGAGAGAAGCCAGATGGGGGACGGGGAAGAGTGATGGTGTCATGGAATTTGACCTTGGGGGATATTTTATAACCAAGTTGCATGGATTGGGTGATGGCGCCATAAACTTGCTCTGTGCTGCCAATAATGAGAACAGCACAAAAAAGCATGATAACGACACTAATGGCATTTCATGGGGCTCACAGAGAATAAAGTCAACCAGGTGTTTGAAAAATAGGACATAACACTTGGTTCAAAAAAGATATTATATGGTACATAATTTGGGTATGAAGAGAGGAGAAGATATTTAATGTCCGTGGTGCAAAGTTTGAACACGAATTTAGACCACACATTGACGTGGGGTTCAATCCTCAAGTAGTTAAATTCCTTTCCAATGTTTGGTCCAAATTCATGCTCAAACTTGTCTCTGGGGTATTGAATAATTTCTCGCGTAGAGAGAGGGTCCAAAATCACACTCCTAGTGATCACGCAGAGAGAGCGGGCCCTGTTTCAAATTCTGTTAGTATGAAATGAAATTAGAAGCACCTTCTAAGCTCTAGCTTTCTCTTGGATATGTAGATGACGGGTCAAGTGACTCAAGGACAATGGTGACCCACAAAGATTCCTACACATAGGAAATAGAAACAACGGTTTTACTCACCACAGCTCAATAAGCAGTGGATATACACGCAAAGCGTCAAAAATTTAAGATTCCAATTTATTTTTAATAAATACTCCAATGTAATTTCACAAATATCTGAACGGCTTTCAAGATATTTGTTGGAAAAACTGTGCCGCTGCAATCTGAACCGTTGACGAAATCTCCACCAAACCTGTAATACGCTTCGAGTCACGACTATGTCGCTTTCCTAAAGACAGTATTTGCCCCCACCAGTTGGTATGCAAAGGGTTACAGCAAATCTGCCTTCAAGATAAATCGAAGCCCGAACTCGAAGTTAGAGAGAGATGTAGGAGAAATTCGGATTATTCTGTGTCACTGGATTCTGACAAGTAGTGGTCTAATTATAGGCCACTACGCACCCATTGAGAATGGGTACGCACCCGATCCAATCTGACCGTTGGATCAGATCCTATGGTCTAGATTGATTAGTCACACCCAGTCACACCGAACAGGTGTACTGTTTCATCCACACCCAATCGGATTTAATCCAATCCGTTGGATCGTGCCCGTTCGCGATTGACGGCTGAGATCGCAACTCTACGAACCAACGTACCTGTAGGCTCGAGTTGCACCCGATCGGAACCGCTCCGTGTGACTCACCTGCCACGTGTGCGACACGCGGCATGCCACGTCAGCGCCACCTTACTGCCAACTCGCAATAAGAAATGGCGCCTAGTGCAAAGTGCGCCGCTAAAGCGCCACAATGCACCACAGCTCACGCCACACTGCCCACGCCGCGCGCGCGCGCGTGTGCGTACCGGCGTTGCCGGTATGGCGATGCACCATAGGGCTGCATTACACTAGATCATTGGTTATTCATATTAGGAATGTTTCCTAATATATACCACTCCAACTTCTCTCAACTATCCAATGTGGGACAAAACTCACAAAGAGGAAAAACAAGCATTCTAAGGAAATAAGGAATTTTACAAAACCAAAACAACGACTCCTTTATTTTGAAAATCTCTAACAATATTCATGTTGTCTTTGTATATTAACCACAGTCCACTTGACTTTTTGGACTTTCATTAGCATTTTTCGACAAAGAAAATCGGAAGTTATATATATATCCATCAATACATCAATTTTCTTGTTAATACCCATGTATGAATCAAGATGCGTGCAAGTGTTTTCGTTTCTTTCTTTTTCCTTTTCTTTTGACAAATCCACCATTTTCCTGCATTTTCTCATTTTGCATGTCAATTTGTTTGTAGAAAATGTTTGTTCATGTATGATTTTGTTGTACTTCATATGTCATGTTCGGTTATCATCTATGAATTTAAATTTCAGGGTAAAGTTTTATTAGTAGATGATCGCAACATGTAGTGGCGATATACTATAGATTATAGAGAGGGACGACATTCGGTTTATATTATGTGTTAAAATACGATTCTGGATATGCTGAGTGCTGACAAATGGAAATGATTTGAACACGGATCTAAACACAGTCACACAAATATGTTCGCAATCGTTCAACGTGTGTGGATTGCACATGTATTATGTGGGTTTCATCATTCATGTGCAAAGAAGTGTTCGGATCTGTATCTGGATATATGTGTATGTTGCTTTACTCGAGATATGATAATTACTCCATTAATTAAATAGTGACCTGTAGTTGGTCACTGTGGGTCCATTAGGTGACAATGGGTTGTTTATTGCTTCCTTTGTTGAAACCCAAACAGCTGAGTCAATCATGGTCCATAAAGAGCCAAGCTGTGATCTAGGGCTGGGATTTTGTGGGACCACATTCATTCAGTTGGTTTTTGAACAAAATGTAAAGCTTGATTTGGACCTTCTATTTTGTATTTATTGATAAGCTCAATTGATCTTGTACTATTCAAAATTTAACCCTTTCTTAAGATCTACTGTTAGAGAAACCACTCCTTCCGTCCCATTTTCTTTGGACTTTTTCGATATTCGTGTCGTTTTATAAACTTTTATATCTTCCAATATGAATCTCAACAAATATGCAATATAGAGCTTGTTTAATAGTTTTCGATTAGATCTATAATACAAAAATTTTTAAATTGTGAAAAATATTATAAATTAAGCGATATAAGAGTTTAAAGAATGGCGTGAATATTGAAAAAGACCAAAGAAAATGAGACGGAGGAAAATACCAATTAAGTTGACAAATTAATTTGCGCCTTATGTTTTCTGAAGAATTTGTTGCTGTTCTCTTTATGTAAAATTAGATGGTGCACCCTGTTGACTAAAGGCAGTTATGCTTCACTTAGCTCATTTTCATGTTCAAGGCTTAGAATACATGATTTTCTTATTGGGTTTTCAAGTTGGATTATGCTCTCAGATATCGAAGGTACTAGGATTTTTGTAACGTGCTCTGATATGTGAGCTACTTTTATATTTGTATATGAACTTGTTATTGTCTATTAATGCGTTGTTCACATCGCCCTTTTAACACGAGTTTCATCTCAACATGAGCATCATCTTTATACATTGCATTCTAAAACAGAAATCCACTTCTTATTTGACCCACATAGTCAATGATTGAAGTCGCTTTTAGCCAGGTGAGTTTCTCTAGATTTACTTGGAAATTATGGGAAATATGTGGCAACCTTTAAATTTTGGATGCCAGGGTCTTGTATAATCAGTTGGGCACCACACAGATACAACACACTTGTGATGGAGCATCAGGAATAACACATAGAATGGTTGGACCAAAGACTCATGCTTCGTGACACTCGGAAACTAACAGCTTATTTGTGTTGGTATTGCCGCATTAGGCACACGATTAAGATGCTTGGACAGAATAGTGGTGATTTACAATCTTTTGATGTTATTTTTCGTGGATTATATGCAGAAATTTCCACCTTCTATAGATACCGTTTTGGTCAACAAAAGGCATCTTGATGCATTCTTTAAAGTAATTAGTAGGCCCTCAACTCAACCGTGTCATTCTATATAGATTTTGTGTAGTAGTTCTTTTTCTCTATTCTGTGGCACTCACATATCCAGAGTTTCCTATAGGAAGTATAAAAGAAACGTAATCTCATGTACAAACAATCTGAAAACGAGTAAAGAGTATAAAAATGATTTAACATTTACCCCAAATGATACCCTATCTCGCACCCTCCATCCCTGGTTTCAAAGTAGACACACATTTCCTTTTGTAGGTTTTCATTTCCTTGCATTAATCAGCACGAGCTACTGATTCAATTTAAAGAATGTTGATTGTTTGTTAAAACTGCTGAAGTGAACCATGGACCAAATCTGTTCTCATTGTGGAAGTATTGTTTTTCTTGACATTTTTTTTCATGTTACATGTTTTTGAGAAGTAACAATTAGTGGCCAAATTTAACTTTCTTTTGTTTAAGGGTAGTCTTCTGATTTGTTCACGAGAAGAAAACAAAACGAAGCAAAGCTAAGGAGTGGTGATTTGAACAGAACAACCTTGTATCAAAACGGATCCAAAAAAAAAAAAACACCTTATATGAATAGATCTTAGGAAAAAATTGGAAAATTCGAACCAAAATTTCCCAACCCTTTTAACTCTCTTTTATTAACAGGTTAGATAAAATTTCCACTGTGGATGCTCTTAGTTTTTAAAGCTTAGATTAGATAGATAGATATAAGGTAGGATATATGATAGTACCATGTGTAGCCGTCCAATTGCTTTTTACGAATTTTTATACGGAGTATATTCGTATTTGCATTATGCAGTTTTCCCACCGAGTAAAGAGTTAGATTTCGTATTTGATTTGGTTTGGTTTTCATTTAAGATCACAAGGAAAACAAATGCTTTAAATAAACTATGAGAAATACAATGCTGTTTTAGAGTTTGTACCACTTTAATTGCTCACAAATTGTAATATATAATATTTTATGTAATTTTGATTGATAGAACTAATTGAGAGATCTATCAAATAAGATCAATATTACATTAAAAAGTAGTACAATAACCAATTTTCCATTCCGAGGCTTGTTTAATAAATGATCCGAGCTCGACACTCAAAAACTCAACTCAACTCAACTCGCAAAAGCTCGACCCACCTCAATTTGGAGAAAATATTTTTTTTTTATTTGTATATATTTGTTTTAAAATAATGACCGTGAGTATCAAATAACAAGTCACCACTTTATTTGTTTGTTTTTTTAGGATCGAAACCTTCCGGATTTCATCGACTCAACCCGGCTCGCAAAAGCTTAGCTTATTTTTTTTAAAATTATATTATAAACCGTTCAGATCAATTTTCGGAGCCATGAGTTGCTTGTTTATTGAGTACACATAGCAGTACTGAATAAATACTAATTAGAGTCTCAGGCAGGCTTTTCACACCACTACCACCAGACTCCCCCATATCAAATCGACTGACTCCTCCCAATCAAATCGAGTCTCCTCCCAATCATATCGCGTCTCCAGAAAGAAACCCTAACCCACTCAGAAACCCTAACCCACTCAGATCCAAAATGTCGCCGTGGACGTGCCTCATCTGCGGAAGGGACTTTGCCACTTCAATGGAACTCGCTGCCCACAAGCCACATGGCAACTGTAGTCAGCCGGTAACGAACTAAAACGGATGATATACTCTCTGGTTTTGCTTTTCTTAATCGTAATAATCTGTGATTTAGACATTGTTGATGATAAATTAAGTTCATCGAGGTCAACTTGTGATGATCATCTCAATTAACTTTGTTCGACAAAGGCTTAGGGTTAAAACGACAGACAACCTCAAATAGAGCGCAAGCAAATCATCTGACTTAGCCATTTTGGATTTCTTGCACTAGTTAATTACTATTTACTATAATTTTGTTTCAGGCCGCTCCTCCGCGCGCTCCCCGCGCTTCTCCGAGGGCTCCCCGAGCCGCTGCCGGAGCCGCTCCCTGTAGACACCCTATTCTGGACCATCCGGATCAGCACGTTTTCGGT
>BPLS01015440.1:0-13289 GCA_019656275.1 Rhododendron kiyosumense | reverse complement strand
CCCTTTGTTTGTTGTGGAGGGGAAAGAACAAATAGTAAGGGTTAATTTTACTAACATTATAATCAACATCTATGGTGCTTCAACCGATTCTCTGGACTATGAATGAAGCATGGTAATGTGCACAGAAATTGATTCGGGTCTCTAGGCTTGCTCTAATGCCTTTCGGATTTGCTTGGGGCATGGTTTCGTAGCGAAACGTCCCTTTATCTTCTCGGTTCTTGGAGGTATAGGGGGACCAATGTTTCAGTGGTATTCTGAGAGCAACCACTTTGTGCATTTATTGCCAAAGGTTAGGTCCGTCTCCAATCCTCCCCCGTCCATACTCCCAATGACTGGAGACTAGATGAGTTTTGTTATTGTTATTGTCGTGGTGGTGGTGGTACAATCAACATCTAAAGTTAAAATTTGGTGGCAAACTTTGGGCCAAGTAGGCCTCCAAAAACGAGCGAGAGTTGTTCATGAAGAACTTGAACATTTGCTTGTTATTAGATGTTCAAACTTGCTTGCTAAGAAAAGACCAAGGTCAAGCCTTAACAAGAAGCTTGATATAAGGTGAGCTGGACTCGATTCCAGCTCGAGCCAAGCTAAACATCTTCAAAATGGAATCGAGCTCGAACATTGGAATACTTGGCTCGGCTCATTAGAAGCCCCAAGTCCAAGCCACCACAAAGTACATCAGAGTCACAGATCATGTACAGTAGTTTGGCCTGTGCCTATTTAGCCATTTAGTTCCTCTTCAAACTCTAGTGGATGAGTTGTGGCAAGGGGACATGCCACTCGAACCCAGAGCTAGCTGGGTTTTCCCCCTTCAAACACCATTAGGAACTCAAAAGATGGTGCGTGCTCACAAGTTTTTCATTAATATTTTTGTCTTCCTTCCTAGGTCTAGGAACCAAACAAGGAAAGAGTCTTTTCTTTTCATCTCCCGATCTCCCCTTAACTTCCAAACATAGCCGAAAGCAAGGGTATAGCACAACACACAGAAATATCTTAAAGAAGTTGGTCATCAGTAATTACATCCCTTCTTTCTACAAGGGTTCACCTCGCATTCCCTTGAAGATCTCTACCTTGTCTACAACTCTTCAGTCCCGCATGCATGGGACTAGAAACAGAAACGACTTACTATGAACCAAAAACCAATGATCAAACAGCATTCATACCTTGGAAGAGCCTTGGTGACGATCTGGATGCCATTTCAGTGCACATGTTCGATACCTGAAGATGGAACATTAGACGGCAGTCAAATAATAGAGTAATAACAGAATCCCATCCAGGGATGAAGCTAGGAATAATACCTGGAAGACCAGGGGAAGCGTAGCCAAACAAAAATAATACCTTTTATAATTACCAAGAAAAACTAATCAATCTGCACCAGTCATTTTGTGGGTTAATATTATCTGGGTTATGCTTGGATGGTGGTTGCTGGGTGGACAATGCCACAATTATTTTAACAAGTGCTAATACACTTTCATAACTTTTCTACACATTATAAGTTTCCTAAAAAATTTCCTATGCATATACCTTTGTTATCCATCACTCATCACCTCAGCAGTGGTTAGTCTTTCACAGAAGATATATGAAGGAAATCAAACCATGGTACTCACATTATTGAAAACACCAAAAGACAAACTTTTTCATGTTGGGTAAAAAACAAGTGAGGTCATGCCACTTATGAAGAAACTTCTTTTTCATGTTGGGTAAAAAACAAGTGAGGTCATGCCACTTATGGAGAAACTTCCATAATAAGGATGCAGTAATTTTCTTTCATAAATTTAGTGGGGCCATTCTACATGAATACTAAAAATCACTATACTTCGGGGTAATAGAGAAGTTACTAAAACATTTAAGGACGCCCTTCTTCAGACGCTGTTAGAACATAGAGGAGAAGCTAGGAAATGAAAATTATCAGTACTCACGCATTTTTAACATCATCTAGCTTCAATGGACCCGAAGGACTCAACCCCAGGACCAGTCGATATGATACCAAATCAGTCTCTGAACTGTCAGATTCTGTTGACGAGTCATAATCCTCGTATTTCCTGTGCCTCCAGTTCCAAGAGGTCCTGTAATCATTTTGGTGCCCTGAAGAGCTCTGCCATCGATTGGGAAAGTCTTCTTCAATAAAGGACCAATAGAAAGATCGGTTTCCACCAAATCGGTTTTCACCAAATGCAGATCGGAAAAAAATGGTCTCGAAATCATTATCATCATCGCAGAAGTGGAATGAACCTGAAATGAGTAAAAAAGGACATGTATAACAAGATGAAATCAAGCAAATACTTTGGTGTGTGTTTCTTTAGTTTAGTGGTCCCTCCGTATCAAGTTGTTTGTCCTTTTTTGGAAGTTGTGACTAATTGGTACAACAAACGATATATTCAAAAATACCGAGATGTATTTTGCCAATCAAAAGATCTTAATTTGTTCTTGTAGACAGTTCTCAAAGTTATCTACACAAGAATAAATTAGAAAATTTAGAAAAAATTTAGATGTCCAGCATGGTGTAAAGAGAATAATTGCGGGAGTGATAGTTTTCACGTCTTAAGGGGAATCTAAGTTTCCATTCAGAACAACGAAGAACGGCATCACAATAAGGGTCAGAAGAAGAGTCCCATATGATGTCTTGGCTGAATAAGCTAGCTCTGGCACATCCATAAGATTCCTGAATCCACTCTCTCATGAATTAACCCAAGATGTGCTACAAATCACCAAACTGTACAAAAATAGACCTCCTCCTCCACATTGAGTTTTGTAAGGGATGTTAAACAAGAATAAGGTACTTAAATTCTTCAAAACAAGGTGCACTTACTTCTACCAGTTGAATAGGATCCTTTGGTGCTGGTAGAGCCCCTTTTGGAATCCTTAGCCCCAAATTCACGTCTAGACCATGAGCTGTCTTCACTTGAAAATGAATCAGATTCTTCGAAACCATTCCGCCAGCTCTGTCATCTCGAAAGATAAAAGAAAGGATAAAAATTAATAGATAGTTCAAAATTGTACCATCATTTGCTTATCACGTGATTATGACTTTTGAGCGCAAAGTACTTCCTTTTGTATATAAAGTAACAATTTTCTATCAATAGAAAGGGGTGAATACATCTATAAGATACTTAGAAGGCTGAAGGTATCTAACACAGGCACCAAGTGTGTCACCCTGATACAGTAATTGAACAAAGAAAGAAAACATATATGCCATTTTGCCCAATTAAATCAAAAGAGACGACAAAATCCAAAATTTTGTTTAAAGATGGATCAACCACAATAATATCATGTTTTTCAGGTGAAAAAACTCCACGACCTTAAAAATTTTGACCCTTCCAAAACCTTGAACAATTACATTCTGATCTCCAAGTGTCCCCAGCTTGTCCAACAGTGGCCAGAGCATGTTGTACAACTGTGTCGGTGTCCAATGTGTGACAAATAAAGTTACATTAGGCTGGTAGACTTGTACGTAATGTATTTAGATAGATGGTTTTCATGGTTCGTTTCTGGATTGGTACCAGAAATTCTACGGTTTGGATCCGTTTCTAACATTTAAGAATTTAGGTAGCAGATTGGTTCTTGGTTCACTGTCGAATCTGACCAAATGGTTCCATGAACACTTCAAGCTTTCTACTCTAAATCAATAAGCTACCAAGCCTACCATAGTTCCTCCATGCCCTCTTTTTCTAGGGTAGATATTTTCATATTCGATACAATCATTAGACAGAAAAAGAAAAAAAAAAAAAAAAGAAGAGGCAAAGGACACATGCCCTGGGGGATATCTAGTTATCTACCATACGGGCCATTCTTCTCATAATGACATGTGGGGACCCAGTTAGTTTCTCTTTCCTTGTCTATTTTTCTTTCCTTACCGCTATTAGTATGATAACATCTTCCCTGAGAAGTATAAATGCAACCATGATATTCTCAAGTACTAAATTCCAAAACCTCAAGGAAACAAGAGCATATTATGGCTATGTTTGGTAACACTGTCACTTTTCTGTTTTCTGTTTTTTATTTGCTGAAATTAGTTTTTACTTTTTCTAAAAAAAAAGTGAAAGCAGAAAACATGTTTGTGTCAAATCAATATCTGAAACTAGTTTTTACTTTTTTTAAAATGGTCTTTCTTGTAATTTCTCCACTAGTTTCCAAACTATACTAGAGAGAGAGAAGCCCCAATTCTGAGAAACTGAGATGACGAATCATAAGGTCGAGAAACTCAATGTCAACATGGGCAGGGTGAGCATCTAAAGGGTTGCTTCACCAAGGGAGACTACACACCATCCTGGGCAATCACCAACTGCAACGTATTGTTACAATCGATGGAATTTGGTTTGATTCAATTCAGGCATTAAGGAAGGAAGGGGAGAGAGAGAGAGAGAATCTTCAATGGCCTGGGTTTGAGAGAGAGAGAGAGAGGAAGAGGAAATGAAAAAAGATCTCCAAGGAATTGTAGCGGTGCACTCTGTTTTTTGTTTCTAAATATAGTGAAAGTTGAGTTTTGTTACTTCCTCAAATTGTGAAAATAGTGAAAGTGATTTTCAGAATTTGAAAGTGAAAGTAGTGCACCAAACAAACTTTCAATGTTAACTTTTGAAAATTCTGAAAATGAAAACAGAAAACAGAAAATAGAATGACTACCAAACATGACCTATAAGTTCCAAGCCATTTAGGGGCATTGAAATTATAAGTTCTAGTTCTACCCCAAATAAACTATTGGGCAGCACTTCCACCACTCAATTCAGAAGTATAATGAAAACCTGAAATAGGTGCTCTGCAAAAGCTCCGACATTGCGCAACAATGTTTGTTTTGATTGCAGCTTTCTGAACCTTTTTGAGTAGGTATCGAATCTCTGGATAGAGTGAATAGCCAGAGTAGAAATATTCAATCATTAACAGATTAAAACTCTTTTGTTTGATAAGTAAGCAAGTATATTGAATAAGCACCAAGAGGGTGCAACCTGTATACAAAAGAAAAGGGTTTACAAGAAAGTGCAACCCAAAACAAAACTCCCTTTAGAGCTTGTAAAAAGTAAATTAGTTTAAAGATGGATCATTCGAACTCGAGTTAGTTTGAACCAGCTGTTAAAAAAGAAAGAAAGCGTATTGCTCTTGAATTTGAAAATACGCATCTCTATCCCTTCAAAAGTTCTTCTATTGCGCATTTGCGCTCTACCAAATAATCCACATCACTCCCAAGGGTGCCAAGTACCAAGCTTTCTTCCTCCTTTTACTTGCTGCTCCCCTCCACGAACATAAAGAATCCTTCACTGACCGAGAGAATAAACACTCTAGCCCGAACAAAAAAAGTATCACCTTCACAGACCACAAATCTCTAGCCACTTCACAAACAAGGAGAAGATGGTAAATGGTTTCCTCATCATGCTTGCACATAAAACACCAATTAACATGACTTTGCTTTCCACAAATTGAATTGCCAGAAGTAAGGATTTTCCCTTGAACAGCTGTCCAAGCAAAAAAAACTGATCTTTGATGGGGCCTTATGTTCCCCACACCTCTTCCCAAGGAAAGTCTACATCTCAAAGTTCAACCAACGCATAGTAGAAGGACTTGACCCTAAACTTACTAGACTTTGCCCTTAACCAAACCAATGAATCCTCCGTCCCTACATCCATCTTAGGGATAGCAATATAGCATATTAAAGCTCAAATAAGCCCAACAACTCATTCAACTCCCAATCGTTTACCTCCCTTCTAATCCCAATATCCCACACCACCCCATCACCTTCCATCTTGAAACATCCTTTAACAAACACTTCTTGATTTCTCGCAAGTCTAGCAATCGCAGGGAAGCAACCCCCAACAGCTCCTCCCCCCACCAAAACTTAAAACAACAAGGTGGCGAGGAGCTGTCCTACCCACCTTGAATAGCTTTCCAAACCGCTACACCATAAGATAACATACTCTCTGCCAAGCTCCAGCCCCCAAATCGATTATCGAGGCAACATGTTTGCATTAATTACCATCTTAAATGAATAGCACAACACAAATAGTTAACTAACCGATTTCTAATAAGAAGCACAGATTATCGACTCCGCAAATCCTAGTCATAAACAAAATCACAATTTCTTTGCAGAGAATAGGTAGATGTCACTTTGTCAAGGTTCAAGAATAGGTCTTTCTGATGAGCATGCCTTTAGTAAGAACCATATATACATGATAGAATCTACGCACATCTAAATCAAACAAAAACAAAAACAATGCTTCAGAATCGTACCCTAGATGTATTTTTGTAAGCACCTCCGCCCTACAAAACGGGAAAAATCAGAGCTTGTTCAGTTTGGACGAGCCAGTATTCGAATAAAATAAAAAAACGCATTTCATGATTTGATATCTATTTTTTACAGTTTGTCACTTCCTTCCCTCTCAAAATATAGTCTTTGAATTGTTAGAATCAACTACAAATAAAAAGTTGGGTCTCATAAGTACGCATAGTATATACTTAAAACACGAATACATATTAACAAAAATGGGTAGGCAGACGTGTAATTGGCAAGGTTTTCTAATCTAATTAGCTAAAAGCCTAATCTTTCCTACGATTCTGGTAGTTGCATCTCTGAAGCTCATTTCCCTCAGTCAACACCAAACCACAAAAGCACATGCCATGGAAAAATTCAAATCCCATAAATACATAAGTACTATGCGCGAATATGAATTGGTACATATCTCCCTCTCTGTGTGTGTGTGAGTGCGTGAGAGAGAGAGAGAGAGACTAACAGAATCCCAATGGGTGCGTCTTTTGCGATCCAAGACGGGAGTGGAATGGAAGAGAGAGATGGCCCTGAGGTTAAAAGGGTTGGCCTGAGAGTTTAACAGCGCTGGTCTTGTTGCCCTATTCATCATGCCTGCAACCTGCAATGCAAACGCGATTACGCGAGCGACAGAGAGAGAGAGAGAGAGAGAATAGAGGGATCCCCGGCGAGACTTATTTTCGGAATCTATTTTTATTTTTCTATTTCAAGGTTTTTTTATAAGTCTATTTTATGTTGGGGTATGATTTTTGCACCCAAATATTTAGAAATGCCAAACTACACATAATAGAAACAATAGAATACAAAATTGAGAGTGCACTAATAAGAAAAATAGGGTGCAAAAGATTTGCCTCAAAGTATTCTATTTACCTTTCAACCCGTTCCACCAAAGGAATTATCAAAGGAATTAAGTATTTATTTTTTAATTAAAGATGATGTTTTATGAAATCTGTCTTGCAAAATGAAAAATAAGTACTTATTTTTTGAGTAATATTTTGGTGATTACATTTGAGTATCATATTTTGGGTACCATATGGTGTATCACCAATATATTGGTGGAATGTGTCTCAGTTGTTATATATTGAAACACGTTCTATCAATGTATTGGTAATACATCACATGATATTAAAATTGTGGTATCAAATATAGTCATTATATCATTGCATAGCCCCGACAGTATGATTTACCAGAGCTATCATCCATTTTTTCTTTCAATCAAACTAGAGCTATACGTCATTTAATACCATGAAATTGATGGACGAAGAGGGTGCCATTGCACAAACGTTCAATAAAATGGTAATCAGAAAAATTCTTAATTTCTCATCTTAATGCGTTGTTAAATTGCCTTCTACTTAATGGACTCATTTATCTATGCACTATAGTAGCTAATGAATGAAAAGAGTAATGCCAAAATTATTTTTCCTGCATATGGTACAAATATTTTATACATTAAGAACTTTGGAATTTATAAAAAGAATTTTATACATTTGCCAAAGTATATAAATAAGCAACCCTTCCCTTTTCCCATAGGAGTGTGCTAAATATAGACATTCGTATAACTGTTGTTTGATGTACGAAAAAACTAGCTCGATCGGCTTATTTCATCCCCATAGTAAATCAACTTGATGTCAAACATAAGAGTTTACACATTCGATCCACACCATTGATGCTTTTCATATTATCACTCTTTTCTGTAGAACCAGAAACTTAAAGAGTTTACAAAGACCTTATTAGGCCACCCGATACGGGTGAGCTATAGCCTTTGATTAATATGATTTGATATTCACTGAATTGTCTCTGCAAAGACCTTATTAGAACATTAGCGGCCTTACATGTTTACCTTACTGCTACTGTAAAAGCAGATTAATGCAACGGCAGAGACAATCACTAATCATAGCCACACATGCCAAAGACACAATTATCGCCGGATAAACACACGTTTCGGCATTTTCCACAGTGGTTTCTGTCCTTTTGGAGGTCCACACAAATTCCGCGACAGCATTTCTTCCCATGCTCACAAAAATGGCCACATGATCCGCAATTGGACCGGCTGGAATATAGATTCACGCAAGTGCGACGAAAGCAGCAGGAATGGTGCTTCGACAGTTTCTTGCAAGACTTTGGATTCCGCGTGCACATCATGTGCTTTTTCCGAGGCTTTTTCTCGTGCTTTTTTTCTTCCTCTACAGAAGGAACACGGGCGTTAGAGGAAGAATAGGATTCCTCTATGGAAGGAACAAGGGTGTCAGCGGAAGAATATGAGCTGGTTGAATCGCTGAGATCAAGTGCAGAACCTGTTGGGAGTGTTGAAGGTAATTTGCAAAGAGCAAGTAAGAGAAGGAAGAAAGAAATGAAAGCCATCGGGAACAATCTGAGTACCTCTCTGATAATACAACTAGGTTCTTATAGGAGAAAAGGAGAAAATTTTCAGTGCCGGGTGGGTATATCCCACGTGGTACCCGCTCGGCACATCCGAACTGTCTAATACACTTTTGGACGAAGAAAAGAGAGCCGTAAAGGAAATGAGGTACATTACTGAATGCCAGAATCTCTGGTTCATATGAAAGAATCAATGTTAACATGGGATGCTTATTCAGTTGATGTGCAAATTTACTGACAACACACATGGTAGAATTATCAACTTATTTCAACTTCATCCATTTTAAAGAAAAAATAAAAGAAGGCAACAAGTAGAAAGCAAATGGGCTACCAAATGCATGCAGTCACCAAGTATGGTAAACATATTAACTTTATGGGGTTTGGCCAAGTGGTTGTAAGAAAATAGTAAGTGTTCCTCCATAAGGTTACAGGTTTCATTCTCACGGAGGCCAGACATTCCAAACCTTTAGGTCACTCGAGGTTATGTCCGATCATTACCTTCAAGCGTTAGGGCCCCGGAATTAATCGAGGTGTGCATAAGTTGACCCGGATATCTGATTAAAAAAAAAAGTATGGTAAACATATTAAAGGAACTTTCGACACTCATCGAAAGTGGTTTCTTCCTCAGTAAACGAAACTCATAACTGTTAGATTGCAACATTGCTAGCGCTGTTGCCAGAATAAATTGACATTTTCATTTATGATATCCAAGAAAAGATATTTTCCAAGCCAAAAACAAGAAAGAAATGTGCAAGATATAACTAAGCAGGCAAATTTAAATGAATGTTATTATAGTGGGAAAATGACGGCCAATGACGTATTTTGATAATTAATACCCGTTAAAGACATTTTCAGCATTAACAAAGACATTTTCAGCATTAACAAATATTTTTATCTTGTCATTGACAAGTATTAATTATCAAAAACACATCTTGTGCCGTCATTTTCCCATGTATAATTTTGGCAGCAAAATTCAAGGAAGGCATTGGAAACAGAAATTAATGGTATCGACGATCTACCAAGTGGGATTGGCCCGTAAATCCCTTGGGCTGATCAATGTGAACCCCCTAAACGGCAACTATGTATATGTACACAGTATCGCCTCCCATTTATAATACCAATGATACAAACCTTTGGGTAGAACTCATCCTTGAAAATCGGCTTACAAGGGGAGGGTGCTCAAGAGCTTATATGCACATGACTAATTTCATACTTAGCCGATGTGGGACATTAGGATCGTAACCTCCAGGGATTAGCGAAGTGTTAGTAGGTTAGTTCATAAGGAGTTTCACATGCTATTCATGGCTATTCATAGTCTTGAATCCCAAATGCAAACATTACCGGTGGCAACAATCTTGGGGTATGATTGGTGATCGGGTCGTTTCCGTATCAAAAATAATTAATAAAACAGAATAATTACTACGACTCAAAAGAATAGTGGTAAGTATTCCGAGTATCGCTCCACAGGGATTATAAGGCTGAGTTACAGTTATTTCAATTAATTTCTATATTAATCCGAGAAAAAGATTGATTGATTGTTGGTTTCTTAAAACTATTGAACTGAAATTAAAGACGATAGAAAAGCAGAAAAGAATTGATGGGAAAAAGTTCTAGGGTTTCGAATCCACTCTTTCACCTCGTAACCTAAATATGTTTCGATTACAGGTTAACTATTCGAATCAATCCGGATACCATAGGATTGCAAGCCCTAGCGATACCTCCTAAAAAATAATTTATGAATCACCGATCGGCATGGACTATCTCTGCCTAGCACGAATCGTCTTATCAGCACGACTCGTCTTATATAGTATAATCCATCTAACCAGTTATCACAAAACAATTAAAACTGTTGTATGAACGTGCATAAAACCTAGGATTTCATACACAAGATTTGATGGAAAGAATCTTATAAATAAATCCTTATTCATACAACCATGATCCGAATAATAAAACCTAAATTAAAACATAGAAAGTGTTACTCAGAGTTTGAGCTTCATCTACACCCTAGAAGAGGGTTTAGCCGGCCATTGGAAAGCGAGACTTGAATGATGGTTTAATTCTCCCTTCCATTTAATCTATTTCTGCTGCTGCCGTTGTCCCTATTCTTCACGGCCGAGAACCCAGAAGCTCGTTCCCCGTTCTCCAAAACTGACTGCCGAAAGGCAGTAGGTTTCAATTGTTTTATAATAGGGTTCTAAAGAACTAATTGCATAAAGGCCCTTCAAACTTTGTGTATTAATTAGTTGATTCCCCAACTTTGAGTAACTCCGTATTTTGACCTCGCAGTTCTTTCAAATCACGTTTTTATCCAAAATATTGGGCAACGAGCTCGAGCAACCTATAAACAAAATAAAAGCAAAATCAATATCAAGTAACAAATATAAATAACTAACAATTGTAGTTTGGAAAGCCAAAATATCAATATTTCGGCACTTATCACGCCCCCCAACTTACACTTTGCTAGTCCCTGGCAAAGAAAAGAATAGAAAAAGTAATGAAGACAAATTAAAATAGATAGTTCTTTTAAACCCCCAGGCGGCCCCGGTAGGACGAGTGCAGTCTCGTGAGGGTTTTCAGCAGTGATCACCCACAAAATACCGTGAATCCCCTTACACGGAATCCACAACCTGCAAGTAACTCATCAGTCTCTCAAGCCAAGGCACAAAGTCATTGCACAAGTATAATAGGCAACATCAGTTCAAAATGCTATGAAGACATGCATAGAAACCATGGCACCTAATTTAGCGTGTGTGAACACTTGGACTTAGTCACCAATGACATGCCACTCAAAGTTCTCTCCGGACCGAGCTTCGACTTCAATTCTCACAGTGTCATGCACTCACAAATAAAATCGCTCGAAACAAGATGCATTATGAACTCTCAAGTGTGCGGTTTGGAAGTTATGTAATTGAAATCAAAACACTTCGCACACTATGACACGAAAAGAACGTTTAATATGGTGGACACACGGTCTCATAGACAGAACACCAAGCATTGGAATTCACTCTCACATCCTTCAATCCACTTCCCATCACCCCAAGGATCAAATAGGACTTTAATTTTGGTTGTAATATGGGGTAAGGAAAAATATTTCAAGGTTAGGGTAAAACATTACGTGTCTGAGAATAGGCAAACAACTTAGGGCTAATTTAATAATGTGCGCCCATTTTCTCCTCTCTTTTCAACTCCACCTTATCTCTCATTCTAACCTTTCAACATTTTTTCAACCATAAAGCACAATTCCTCCTTTCCAAACATATTGGTGCCCCTTTCTGCTTCTTCTTATTCTCTTTTTTTTTCTTTTGTAGTATTTCTCTTCTTTTTTTTAAAAAGGACACCACCAATTCAGGCACAAAAATTCACAAACTACCCAAAAATTTTACCTTTACATTCTTGCCTTTCTCCAAACATAATATGGAAGGTGGAGCTAACCAAGAAAAGGCTAAGTATAAAAGGCTCAAAGTGGCTTGCAAGAGATAAATGTGAAAATAAAGGAACGAACCGGCCCAAATATCAAGAAAATGCCTATAATCCTCTCCCAGGGGTGTAACAACCATGTGAGAAATCAAAACCAAGAGATATTATATATCATGCGTTCAAGTTCCAACACTCAACAATCAAGAATAATGAGACCATCAACAAGTATATTCTTTTCGTTGACATACTAAGAAGTTACGTGACACCACTCTAATAAAAGATAAGGCTCGAAAGCTCACTAGGGCATAAGTCTCCACTAATCTAGCCATTGAGAACATTCAAACGACACTCAAAGCAAACTAAGCCCAAATAGACGTGAATTGCATAGGTGCAAGTGCCATAGCTACATGCATTAACAAGATAGCATAAAGAACTAACAGTCCACAAAATACCCAAACAATGCCAACATGCCTCAATTCAAGCAACTAATAAATACCTCGCAAATTTTATTATTCCCATGCAAGAAAGATCTCACTATATTTTTAATTTTTAATTTTTTAAAAGCACTAACTATGCCAAAAGAACAAAGTGATCTCTCTCCCCAACTTGAACCATTCAATGTCCGCATTGAAAGCAACAAAATGAAAATATAGGACAAAAACAGAAAAGAGAGGAAATATATCACCTCGAATAGGAGGAACTAAGCAGGGTAAACTAGGGTGAGAGGGAAAACCCTCAACTTGAACTGAACAACCTGCAAAATGTTATCCTCCAAGAAACACACACACAAAAAATACAGATAAAAAGGGAAAAGAAAAAAAAATTACTCAAAAAGAAAAACTAACAAATCTAGAAAAAGATAAACAAATAAAAAAACTCAAAGATGACACTAAACAATGAAGGACACTTGGGTTGCCTCCCAAGAAGCGCTAAATTTAATGTCTTCAGCCAGACAAAACGAGAGCCTTTAAATGTCAATCACCAGAAAAAATATTACCCAGGCCCAAGCATGCATATGGTGGTGGTTTCCACTTAAGTCTCGGTGCACCCTCTATAAGAGGGGAAACAGAAGGACTAAGAAGTATGGGCCAAGGCTCAATGTATGGGTCACTCCATGGAGGTTCATCTATGCGGGCCTTCGATTTCAGAGAATCATGACCCGTTTCAAGAGCATTATCTAAGCCTACATGCACGAGAGGCATTTCGATGGGACCCTTAACTTGAATTTCTGGAGGCACCTTAT
>BPLS01015439.1:0-26429 GCA_019656275.1 Rhododendron kiyosumense | reverse complement strand
TCTTTACGTAGAATGATTAACCTGGACCATATTCCAGCTTTCCAAATTGATAAGAAACACAGGTGTGAAACTTGTGTAGAGGCTAAAATGACAAGATCATCTTTCAAAGCGATAGAAAGAAATACTGAGCCGTTGGATCTAATCCATACAGATGTGTGTGATTTGAAATACATTCAAACTCGAGCAGGCAATAAGTACTTCATCACGTTTATCGATGATAGCACCAAGTTTTGCCAAGTGTACTTGCTAAAGAGCAAAGATGAAGCCTTGCACAAATTCATTCTCTACAAGAATGAAGTCGAGACACAACTTAGCAAGAAAATCAAGGCTTTGAGAAGTGATCGAGGTGGTGAGTATGAGTCACCGTATGGTGAATTCTGTGCACAGCACGGGATCCTTTACCAGACCACCGCGCCTTATTCGCCACAGTCAAATGGGATTGCTGAGCGCAAAAATCGTACTTTGAAGGATATGATGAACGCTATGTTGATTAGTTCTGGGCTGCCTCAGAATATGTGGGGGGATGCGATTCTCACTGCTAATTATATCCTTAATAAGATCCCTCGCAAGAAAGTTGACAAAACCCCATATGAATTGTTTAAGGGTAGGAAGCCTACCTACAATTACTTACGAATGTGGGGGTGTCTCGCGAAGGTGGCCATACCAAAACCTAAGAAGGAGAAGATTGGTCCAAAAACCGTTGACTGTGTGTTCATCGGGTATGCAGAAGGCAGTAGTGCCTATCGTTTTCTCGTGTATGAATCTGCCATACCCGATATTCACAAGAATACTCTCTTGGAATCCAGGAATGTTACGTTTTTCGAGCACATTTTTCCTTATAGATCCATTGGAGAGTCAAGTTCGGCTAAGCGAACTTTGAGGACTACTGGTGAAAGTAGTCATGACCAAGGCGAAGAAGTTGCATCCGAGCCAAGACGCAGCAAGAGGGCTAGGACTTCTCCAGACTTTCTGACGTATCTGTTAGAAAGTGAGCCTCGAACGTTTGAGGAAGCTGTAACCTTGCCCGAGGGTCCTTTGTGGAAAGAGGCTATCAAGAGTGAGATTGATTCCATTCTGCAGAACCATACGTGGGAGCTGGTGGATCTTCCTCTAGGCAGTAAGCCTTTGGGCTATAAATGGATTTTCAAGAGGAAAATGAAAGCAGATGGGTCAATAGATAAGTACAAAGCTAGACTTGTTATCAAAGGCTATAGACAAAAAGAAGGCCTAGATTACTTTGATACTTACTCACCTGTTTCCAGGATAACGTCCATCCGGATGATCATTGCGATTGCTGCGTTGCGAAATCTTGAGATACATCAGATGGATGTCAAGACAGCTTTCCTGAATGGTGATTTAGATGAAGAAATCTACATGGAACAACCTGAGGGTTTTTCAGCGCCAGGGCAAGAAGGGAAAGTTTGTAAGCTGGTTAGATCTCTGTATGGTCTAAAGCAAGCACCGAAACAATGGCATGAGAAATTTGACAATGCCATGTTGTCAAGTGGTTTCAAAATCAACGAATGTGACAAGTGTGTGTATGTCAAAGACACAAATGAAGGCTACATTATTTTGTGTCTCTACGTTGATGACATGCTTATTGTTGGCAGCAATGATAAAGTTATCAAGTCTACCAAAAACATGTTGAATTCGAAGTTCGACATGAAGGATATGGGCCTAGCAGATGTGATACTGGGTGTCAAGATCACTCGGACATCTGACGGACTTGCTTTGTCTCAATCTCATTACATTGATAAAATACTTGAGAAATTCAACAAGTCTGATAAGGAGATGGCGAATACTCCTGTGGATTTACATCTCCATTTATCCAAGAATGTGGGGGAAGGAGTTGCCCAATTAGAGTATTCTCGGATAATTGGGAGTTTGATGTACTTGATGAGTTGTACAAGGCCTGACATAGCTTATTCTGTTAGCAGATTGAGCAGGTACACGAGTAATCCAGGGCATGGTCACTGGAAGGCGATAGTCAGAGTACTTCGCTATCTAAGGTATACTCGTGATTTGAGACTGCATTATACCAGATATCCGGCGGTACTAAAAGGGTACTCTGATGCAAACTGGATATCAGACATAAAAGATTCTAAATCCACGAGTGGATGTGTCTTTACTCTGGGTGGTGCAGCAGTGTCTTGGAAATCTTCGAAACAGACGTGCATCGCACGCTCTACGATGGAATCAGAATTTATAGCTCTTGATAAAGCAACCGAAGAAGCAGAATGGTTACGTCATTTTGTAGAAGATATTCCGAGGTGGCCTAAACCCGTGCCAGCGATCTGTGTACATTGTGACAGTCAATCGGCGATTGGAAGGGCACGGAGTAATATGTACAATGGTAAGTCTAGACATATTCGTCGAAGACACAATACCATTAGACAACTGCTCTCTAGTGGGATAGTCACTCTTGACTAGGTCAAGTCAAAGGACAACATAGCAGATCCACTAACCAAAGGATTAAACAGAGAGCTTGTTAAGTCGGCATCGATGGGAATGGGGCTTAAGCCTACTACGCTCACGTTACCGTGAAGGAAAACCCAACCTAGCTGACTGGAGATCCCAAGATCTAGGTTCAAAGGGACAACCTAATTGCGAGTGACAGAGAACGATCACTGAGGAGACAATCTCTCCTACCCATTCCTATGGTCTGCAACAGTGATGCCTGCAATGGGAAAAGGTTGAGCATGGCTCTTAATGACTCTTATGTGCTGGAATACTAGGCGGGGTATAGCAGGATACTTTTTTAAGAAGGTCACCTATGTGAGTATGAAGTGGGGCCGCTTCTTTGAGAATTTAGAAAGGCAAAGTTCTCGAGAAAATACTTGCAAAACCAAGCGGGGGTGTCATGGCCAAAATGAACCCAACAGTGAGAACTGAACTGCGTTAGGAGAAGTTCCTGTGTGAAGTTTGTTGACTCGGTTTACACCAACGGCAGGACAGTTCAAGACATCAAGTTCACTGGACAGCCAGTAAACCCGATGGGCTTTCACAAGGGAAGGTTCAAGGCCAAAAGCTACTTATCCTATACAGGGATTATCCGTTGTGCTCTCTCTCCGGGTCAGCTTTGTACTCTGTGTCAGATCTCTGCCAATTTCATTCATGTGGGGGACTGTTGGAAATTTTCAGAATAGTGAATGGAAATTGGGGCACACCGAGGCAACCGAAGGATCCCCAATCCAGGTTCATTGTACCTGGACGAATTCCCTTTCATTTCCAGCAGTTTTCAGCAAGTAATTGTCCCATAAAAGTGTGGTTTATCGCAGAGTTTAATCACCAATTCACTGTGGCAGTTTCTTGTATTGAATCATCCTATTCAAGGCTGTGAATTGAAGGCCCTATTCATTTTCTGGGTGTTACAAAACCTTCCAGAGGTGTATAAATAGGGCAGTCCCGTTTTGGGTTGAACACAAGTTCAGAAAATACATTCCCAGCATACTCTGAGTTCGTTCTTGTGTGAGAGAGAGGCAGACATAGTTTCAGTTCGCCAAGGCGGCTTTCCGGTGGTGTTCCGTTAGCCGTGGTCCAACCGTTCTATCCTGGGAGACAGACGTCGATCAACCTCCAACACCCAACGGTGAGGCGGCGAATCTGTTTTAAGGAAACTGATTCAGGGCTCGGTTCGATGTTACAAAGTTTCTGTATATTTCATTTCTGTTCATGCTCTGTAATCTGTTTTTGGTGTTAATGGAATTGTACTCTGGATTTCCGATCATGTCGCAATATTTTTCCTAACATAATTGGCAGCAGAAGAATATATAAGTTATAAATGTTATTTTGGTGGGCCCAAAGAGCTACCATTCTTTACTCCTAATTTTGACTTAGTCTTGGACTAAGAAAAGAAAAGAAAAAGAATTAGGAAGCCCAAGTCAGTTTCTCTCGGCTGTGGGCATGGCCCACCATATTTGGAAGTAGCCTTGGAGCCCACTCAGAAGAAAATTGAAAAGAATAGGTCGCCACTTCTATCACTTTCACTTATGAAAGGACGAAGGACGGGGGCTGCGTGGAGGATGATTTAGTTTATTTATTTATTTTTCAGTAGTTTTCTTTCACGGACGAAACAAAGAACAGAAGTTGCGGTGATATCTTCTTGGGTAACACGCAGGAATCGACAGAAAACAAAGAACGGGTCTGTGATTCTTTGTTCCGAATATTGTTAGTTCTTTTCCGATTTTTTTTTACTCTCTTCAAGTTATTTTAAATTTTGTTCAATTACTCGCACTCCAGTAACTAGTTTTAATTTCTGTTATTAATTAAAGTTGTTTATTGGTATTTAATTAGTTGTTATCTTCCGTTTATTTTCTTTCTCCAGTATTAGAAGCACGATTCAAATTAGGGTTTCTCGTGTTTCTTGTTCAATGCATAGTGAGTAGTCGTATAGGTAGGTAGGGTCGCGGGAAGATTAGCACATCGTGACCAGTCCGAGTACTGCTCCTGTTTTCAAGCAATGAAAAAAATAATTATAGATTAGAAAATACTTCCCGTAAACGAACCCGGGCATTGTCAGAGCCCATGTGAACGAGGGAATTGGGGTCCAAAACTCATTCTCCGCTGCGCATGGGTAAACGGCGACCACAGGGTCTCGCATCTTACGGAGTATCTTTTTCAATCTAAAGTTGAACATTTTTAAGAACACCGAATGGAACAGGTTAATCCGGTCTGGTTGCGAGTGCTATGAACCCTAAGACTGTACCTTTCTTTTAATTATTTGAAAAGTATAATCAATTTCTATATTTTAGTTAATCCCAATCAAATCGACAAGGCGTGGCTACCTAAGAGCTATTTTTGATACTATAACCCGAGGTTCCACAGCACACACTTCACCGTCCTTAGTAAATTCGACTTTGGTCTTACCGGGTATTGTGCTACATCGATCTCAGTCCTACGCTTGGGGCAACCATTGTTTTAGGTCTAGGAATCGGTCAAGCATCTACAACATTTAAACACCCGTTCTCATCAAACGAAGACATAAAAAAAAAAGGTTATTTGTTCCGAATTTTTTAACACAAATGAGCTAATATGATCCAATTTCTGAACACAAATAATTTTATTTGTTTGATGTAAATTACAATACAAATAAATTTTTTTTTTACATAAGTGTATTAGGTTGCAAGACAATTAAATTGTGAGTGGGGTCTACAAAGGTGAAGTCATCTCTGCATTGTTCTCTCGCTAAACCCATACTACTCTTTGCTCCCATATCCATTTACAGCCGCTTGAAAAATCAACAGTCAACCCAAGCCAAATGCATATATGAATTGCTTATGCTTGAAAGGTAAATAGAAAGGGTTTGAGCAAAATAAAATAAAATTTGCCGAGCAAAAAAAAAAAATAGAAAGGGTTAACATTTTAGGAGACCCTGTAAAATAGAAAGAAAAGTAGAACTAGAAACCAATAAATCCATAATATATATACTCCGGTGACAGACGTCCAAGTTCAGGAGCTCCGTTGTCGGTAACGGAATGCTGGCGGAATTGAGTGTGGAGGAGAGCTGAATCGCCCTTTCTTGAAAAGATTTGGTCTGTTCGAAAATACCGTCTCAAGTTTGAGAGCTCCGTCGACGGTAACGGAACTCTGACGGAGTAGAGGTTTGTGTCTCTATCAGCGATTGGGAGGTTGAGGTGAAGGATTTGGTGGCAGTCTAGTAGAGAAGAGCTGGGTATGATTAGGGTGGTTGGGCTGCAACTATCATTTTCCCCGGGGGTGATCAAGGTGAGCGCGAGACAGCGAGAATAAACAACAGGTGTAATAACAGGGTATTTTTGTCCATTAATGGACTCTAAACGATTATACTTTTACATCAATGGACTCTAAATATTACACGAACATAGCATGGGCTAATGGCCCGATAGTCCACTACTTCGGGGAGCTTAGACCAATTTTCTGTTGCTTTTATTGTGGTTTTTTAATTATTTTGAATTTGGTATTGCACCGCATTAATTTCGAATTGGAAGATGTATTTTACAAAACATGACCAAAGTCCTGTTCCGCTTAGATTTTTGGGAGAGGTGGGGGAGTGGAGGCTGCGGGAGGGGTCATCAACGAGGCTAGCGATGGAGGAGTTCAAGGGTGGAGCTATGTTGGGGCCCAGGGGATCCCGGCCCTAATTCCAAGTTTTAAAATTTTCACTTTTTATATATTTGATTTTCAATATTATCGATAATTATTTTTGTATAGATACTTACTCCCTCCATCCCTTTTTAATTGTCCCGTTTCGTAACTCCAACTGTTTACGAAAATGTGACTATTTAAGCATACAACATAGAAACGATGAGAGTGAGGTGGTCTCTCTCTCTCTTGCAAATTTAATTAATGATTGAGACATATTGAAAGTTGTTTAGATTGAATTTGACATAACTCCTACTACTTCAGATGGAGAAGTGACTCACACAACAATTATCTTAGAGTTATCCCTTTAGGAAGTTTGTACCAATGAAGCCACAATTAATTTTGTCCGATAGGGAGAAAGGTTTTGTAACCAACACACAAAATTAATTATATAATCTACAGACTAGGAATGGAGACCATGAGATTCATCCAAAATAAATTCCCTCTCCTACTTAGTTATTTAAAAAATTTGTGAGGTTTATCAAATTTTTGAGTTTGCAAAAAAACGTGATCTAGGTCAAAAGCCAAATATTACCATGTTGTCCCAATATGATAAACTATCACATATGCAAACAATATGGAAACACAAATAATAAGAAGACATAAGATAAATAATCCAGGAATTATGGTCAAAGATACAATTCTTGAGTAACAAGGAATCCTTCTAAACTTTAAATCTTTAAGCAATAAGGAGACGTGCTTCCAAACTTGAAAACTTTAAGCAATCCTTTAAAACTTGAAATCTTTCAGCAATACTTGTGTGGAAAACTTAGATAATTTGAATCAATTAAGGAATCCAAAATCCAATCGTGCTTAGGCAAAAAATTCGAATTTATTATATTCCCGCGTAAACTGCACAGCCTTTAGAATTTTGTCCATATATTCCTCGTCTGCTCTCCGATTGAAGTGATTCAAATTGGATTGGATTCGAAATTCAATTATCTACAACTTCCATGAAAAACAAATTTTCTAATTCCAACGTTTATTGGGTTGAAATAGCTCTGCTATCAGACCCTATGAATCTGGAAAAAATCTGTTGTGAGCCAAATAATTTGTATCTTCTGTATTTACCATCTTTGATCTCCAAATAACCGTCAAATACTATTACAATCGAAGAAACATACATACATCGATCTTATGCCTCTATTAGGGTTCACATGCTAAATTAATTATTAAACCAGTGAAAATAATCGTGCCACCCAATAAAGAACACATGATACGTTAATTATTACAACCACGAAAAATAATTGTGGTACCCACTAAATAACAATAACCACGAAAAAATTATCGTAGGATCCAATCACATAAAACCAACAAAAAATCATGTGACCATAATAGCTAGGTATGAAAGCTGTAAAACAAGGGTTAACACAGTTTTACATTTTACCCTCTATGACCTACTGACAACATGACATGTTTAATCCATGCACGTGATTACAGCCTGCTCCGATACATTGTTAGGAAACTGAATTCCCAAGACTCAGTAATGATGCGTACAGATTAAACAACAAAAATGGCAAAAACCCTACAAGGTGGAATTAGGGTTTTACCACAACTCCCGCGTCACGAACGCTAGTTGAACTTGTTATAGTACATCTTGATGTATGCCACGAATATTGTTCGACCGTACCTTACCATCTTCTACCATATTCCATTATACCTCAAATCACGTACCCGTTTATGGAAACACTCCTTGATTGTTTGTTCTCTCACATCCCATTTTTTTGATCTCTCAAAAAACGTGTCGTTGACCTAGAGAATGAAGCGATATATTTATAGGGTTAGGGTAGGGACCTAAGGAGAAATGAATCTGGGCTCCTTGTGTAAATAAGAAATCTTAATCTCACCAGGATTCTATTTCTTATCACATAAATTACAATTTATCCTACTACAGAATTGTAATTGCACTCTCTTCCTTATCTCAATTATATTTCGAGCTTCATATTATTAAATACTTATTAATCTCTTCACGTTAAGATCACAGATACAAGTTGATTAAAATAATGTACTAATAATTTGTTTGGCCAAATAACTTTCTATACCCTTTTAAATGCTGTTGATATAAATAATTAGAGTGGTAGTTGAGAGTAGAAAATTGTGGGTTATAAATTACTTGTCATAGATATTTTTCTTCCTGAGTCAAACTAGAAGCGTTGGCACAGTATTTTTCTGCCAGTAAACACATCGATCCATGGCTTTAATGCATAGACAAGTATGTAGTTGAGCTCATCAATGAAGGCAATTCACCTAATCAAGCTCAAAGTATCATCATAACTGAAGTTCATGGGCTTGCTAAACTGCACGGGTACCAAGTTATCCGACATTTACCGCAATGCCAATCAATGTACCGACCATCTTGCTCACTTGGGAGCCAAACAAAACGACGAGCTAATTATTGCATTGACTACCCCTATCTCCCTAAGGAGTTCTTGATTAAAGGTTGCCTTCTTCTTAAGCATGTTTTAGATTAGTGCTCTTTGGACTTATCTCGGGTTATTCTATCATTTATCTTTCTTATGACTCTGCTGTGGACTTTGCTTTTTTAGTTAATTGAATTTTTGACATAAAAAAAAGTAGGTAGTTGTGAAATTATTCTAGAATATATTATGGAATAGTTTAATACTATCTCCTATTGTAGTTACTCTATACATACCCAAAATGTGTACTTGTACGTCCAGCACCAAACCCAAATTGTTACTACATGGGCTTATGCTTCCCTTGCTAATAACGACTAATTAAGATGATGTTTTGAGATATTAGACCTATGACTCGTATAATTTTTGTACTTTAATACCTTAACTTTTTGCCTTTCACATTAGAGCAAAAGTTTAGTTGTTCTAATCTTTGATGATCTTCTTGACTTACGATTTCGATTAAACCTTTGAACTTCTCAGTTCTTACCATATGTTTTATCAAATGTTAATTTGTTGAAATTTTATTATTGTGCCTTTTGGTTTGCGTAAATGTTTTGTTGTGGCGTTGATCGACTACGAGTTTAGCTTTGTGGAATTTAGCTTTGGTTTGCTTTGTATTTTGCTTGGTTTCAGTTTTGGTATCTATGTATTACTTTGAGGATATATTTAGGGTATCCTCTACTCTTTATTAAAAATCATGACATTATTTTCGGATTTTGGCCTATTTATTTAGTATTTATATTTCTTGTTGAATTACTTAAGTTTTGTTGTCATGACGATTACTATTGTTTTAGTTTCTTGGATATATTCTACAGGTTACTCCATTAATTTATTTTTAACTGTTTATTTAAGGAAGTTTAATCATGTTCCTAAACCGATTCCAGAATACTTCTTGTGTAAATATGTGTCTGAAGCATTATTGTTTTCTTTTCCACACCCCTTCCATCCATAGATTTTACAAATTTTTAAAATGGTACAGTACACACCGTATTTGGGAGTGCACCATAAAATAAGATCATAACATTAACCTTCAATTTATAATTCTATAAGAAAATCCAAAACTTTTTAATCAGAATTCATAAAATCAACTAAAATTCGTCACCAGAAGGAAAAAGAGACTACAAGTACGTACCTGCTAAAGAATCAAGAAGTGTTGATTTTCCACAACCAGAAGGACCCATGATACACTACTACAAAAATAGATAAAGATCTCGGTCATTTGGTGTGATATTTTACTTTTAATCTCACATTCAAAATCGTGGTTTATCAAGGTGTAACTAAAAGTCCATATCTTTTAACCACGTGATAAAAACCGTGATTGAAACTCATTAAAACCGTAACTAAAAAGTAAAAATTGTGATTAAAAATGACAAAACCATGACCTTTAACAACTTTATGTCTCAGTTTTATTATAAAACTGTGGTTGTTTAGAGAGAAATAATCTCAGTTTTGGAAAAACCGAGGTTAAAAGTTGTGATTTCCCAAGGGAAAAAATCCCACTTTATTTGTCTTGTGGGGTTTTGAACCCAAGTCTCCTGAATTTTTCATAGAAGCTTCAACCAACTGCACTACACACACTTTTCAATACATAATTGAAATATTTAATATATAACATATGCGTTTAACATTAAAATATATTTCGAATGTCATTTTGAACTTTTAAATATTAAAATTAGCAATTTTGATAAACATGAAAGTTGTAGCCTTTTGTGTTATTGTTCAAACCCAATTTGAATTATCTCAATTGGAATTCTGAGTCTAGAGTTATACTCAAAATACATTTTGCGACAAAACGCAACTTTCATAAATTTTGTCATCAAAGGTACCGATTAAAGCAACGAAATATATTTTCATTGTTGAATGTGCCCCATTTGGCTACGAAATCTTTTTTGTAGAATGGTTGAGAGTGAGAGAGACGAACGAGATTAGAGGACGGAATTTTGGAAGTTGATCGTGACATTTATTTAGTTGTATCGCGCGCAGAGTCTATTAAGGGGTATGCGGTCTTCAACTTTTCCTATACAAGAGTTTTCATCGCAATCCAAAAAAAAAAAAATGTGATGTATTCTCTAACTTACGATTTCAATTTTTAAATGACTCAGATTAAAGGTTCTTTTTATCTCAGTTTTTCCTAAAGGAGATATATTCTTTCATATACAATCTCAGTTTTCCGAAAACGAGATCTATTCTTTAAGTTATAATCTCACTTTTATATTACTGAGATTAAAAAATCCTTCCATTTCAGTTTTTTCCAAAACGAGATATATTCTTTCATAAATAATCTCAGTTTTTTGAAAATGAGATTTATTTTTTAAGTTACAATCTCACCTTTTAGATTACTGGGATTAAAAAATCTTTCCGTCTCAGTTTTTTCATATAACTGAGATCAAAATTATAGTCCATAACATTTTATTACACTTTTTCAAAAAGTGAGATCTTCTTAGTTTTTGGACCGTGATCTTTATACCATTTTATAGTAGTGATAGCCAACACGTCACCGAGCTCCAAATATCCCGTAACACCTTGCAAAATGGCCCGGCGGCCGCCTTTCTTGTCCGGCACTATCACCCACCAGTCCTTCCATGACAAGAAAATCCCATTCCCCTTCAACCCAACAGGCAACAGCTCCACCACGACTGCCACCACCACCACCACCAGGATTCTGGTTAAAACTCACCACATATTCGTCCCGCCTCAGCTGCACAGGCCTCTGATCAACGAGATCCCTCTCCACCTCCATCGACCTTATTATCTCCATAACCACTGGGTCCTCAACACCACCAATATACAATGGTGGTCGAGGTCGGTGTGAGACGGTTTGAGCTGGCGGACCAACGTTTTGGGATGTGGGCCCATCGCTAAATGCAAAATTAAACTTGGAGTTACTAAAGGGCAAGGAATCTTCATGATCGGAACCCAAGCTAGCCACGCCCTGTCTCTGGATCATGAAAGTGAATCTCCGGCTCTACAGGAACATTGGCTAGGAGTGTCCTTGTTGGGTTTGGCTTGGTGTCCATCTAGGTGGGTTAACTTGAGAATCCATAGGAAGGAGAGAGAGAGAGAGAGAGAGAGGTATTAATTGAACTAGATTAGTTTTGGGTACTAAGAGCAAGTTTACCAGCTCATGTAAATGCCCAAAATTAGCTATTTTACCTATGCAAAGTAAAAAAACCCTCATGCAGCAGATTAGGTAAACAAAGGGGAGAATACCTCCAGCTACAGTGCATAAGTATATTTAACTAACAACTGTTTATGAGCAAAACCATTTAATACTATTATCTCTCAAACTTTTCCCCTCTCTCCCGTGTTCTTTGCTTGAAAAAGAAAAAGAAAAAGGGAAAAAAAAAAGAAATAGTATTTTATTAGAGAATAGGTAAAATAGATAATATTGGTATAGTGTTGAAAGAGATGTGAGTAGGTAAAATAAAAAAAATATACTGTTCACCAGCATTTTTGGCTATATACTGGTGTACATGCTCTAAAAAGGATAGAGACTCAAAAGTGTATATCGATATTTGTAGGCATGGAGGGAAGGTTCTGCTAGATAGAAAAAGAAGTACTGAAAGTCCTGTGGGCAATCGTAGGGGGTGTTCTGCTTTTTTTAAAAAGAATTTTTTGGAAAAAGAAGGTAATTTTAAATTCAAATATAATGAAAATGATAAATATTATTTTAATATTTTTTCACCGTTTAAAAGATCTTAAAGAGATTTATCAAACAAGATTCATATTGGTAGAAAAATTATTTGTGTAAGCACATAATTTTTGAGCTTAAAATTATCTTTTTTTTTCGAAAAGCAACTTTTTCAAGTTATTGGAACGACACCTTAATTGCTTGTATTTCGCGCCGCACTAATTTCGAATTGGAATTGGAAGATGTATTCTATAAAATACAACCGTTCTATTTAAATTTTTGGGATTTTGGATTTTTGTCCTTATTCAAATTTTATTTTGCGTTTTTAAGTTTTTAACTTAACTTTTATAAATTATTGATTGGTTTCGTCAAGACGAATCAAAAAAATAAAAAATTATGACTTGTACCTTAGTATTTTTTGAAATATTCAAGATAAAACTGGCCTTTTGCGCTTTTCGGATTTTATCTTAGATATTTTCAAAATATTTCGGTAAAAGTCATAATTTTTTATTTTTTTGATTTCTTTCATTGATATGAATTAATAATCCACAAAAATTTAGGAAATTGATATTCGCGCTCCAAAATTTACTGCAGGCGCTCCCTTTATTGTTTTTACACTGTGATGTTGCTGGCAACATCACAGTGTAAAAACAAAAAAAACACAAAATATACACTGATGTTGCCAGCAACATCACAGTGTAAAAACAAAAAAAGGAGCGCCTGCAGTAAATCTTGGAGCGCGAAAATCAGTTCCCAAAATTTATCATAAAATTAACAAATGCGAAAAAATTTAAATGAGAACAAAAAAAAAAAAAAAAACCCCCAAAATCCCTGAGTGGAACGCAACCTTGAAGAAGTATTAGTTTATAAATGGAACAAAATTACAAAAGGCCATCGCGGTGGTCGCGGAAAATCCTCAGCGCGCTCGGAAGCAAGAGGGGATCGTGGATGCAGATCGAGGGGTCCGAAGAAGACGAGGTGACGATGTGCTGGGCTTGGAGGTCTCAAAGGATCGAGTAGAAAGAGCTGGCGCCGTTGTTGTTGCTGTTCTTGTGAGCTTCCCGAAGCTTGATCGACCTGATCTTCATGGCTAATTGGTTAGCTTCTTCTTCTTCTTAAAGTAGTTTGGTTTGTTCGAGGAGAGGGGTTAGGACGAGGCGGGGAGCGGAGGTCGTAGGTGAATGACGGCGAGGGCGTTGGAGGTGGGGGAGTTGAAACGGAGAAGAGGCGGCGGGTGGGGTCGTCGACCAGGACCTCCGGCCCGACTTTGAATTTTAAAAATTTTATTTTTTATATACTTGATTTTGAATATTATCGATAATTATTTATGTATAAGTACTTATAATCTTAGGCTCTGTTTGGAACTTGAAGAAAGGAAAGGAAAGGAAAAGAAAATAAAGTGGGAGGAAAACGAGAGGAAAATAGGAAGGAAAATTCACTATTCACAAAACTGAAAATTGTTATTTTCTTCTCACTTTCTCTCCAACCAAACAATTGGAGGGAAAATTTTGTTATTTTCCTTTCTTTTCCTTTCTTTTCCCCAAGTTCCAAACAGAGCCTAAGTAATATTTGTTTGATTGGTTAAAAAATGATTATTTAATATTCTTATTTTTCAATTTCTTTCATAAATAAAAAATAAAAACATGATTTTTGAATTAGCCTAAAAAAAAAGAGCAAAATGATCAGACGACCAAATGGTGGGCGGTTGGGTCCGAGGAGAGGGATACAGGGTAGAGGCTGGGTAGAGTTGATGACGTGGGATTTTGAGGAGGAATAGAAAAATAAGTTTCAATTGCCAGGTCTATTTCAAACCATTGAAGTTGAACACCAACCAAGAAGGTTGCGTTCTTGTAAATTTAGAAGTCTGAAACATGTTTAATTTGGTGTTTTTTTTTACTTCTCAAAGGTTTTTGTTTAGCTTTTCGTCGCAATTTTTGGGGTAATCGTTCATCTTGACAAGACAGATCAGAAAAAAATGGACCGATGTTGAACAAATTCAAATAAGATGGTACTTTAAACAAATAAAATAATTGTTTGATACTTTATTTTGTTTTTAATAAATTATTTTTTGCTTTCGGTCAAAATTTCATACTTTTTAGACTTCTTTCATTTATACAGATGGTTAACAAATATAATGCAAATCTAACAAAATTTTTAAAAAATACGAACAAAAGTCACAAAACGGAAAAAATAATTAAGTTCATATTAATGCGGCCGAAGTCTAACTCTTTTTTCTTTTTCTTATTTTTGGAATTTAATCTCTCAGCATGTTGAGCATCAATCATCTCCGGTGTTGACCCGGCAAGGTCTCTTTGAGGATTAATCCAACCCGTTAAATAGCTGCATAGCCCCAGGCCAAGTTATAGGCAGCCTTTAGGTTCCGTTCCAAAAACCTTCTAAAAAAATAAGCAGTTTATTTTACATTTTCAAACTCAAAAATAAAGTAAATGAAAAATAATTTTTTAATTTTTTTTACATCGTATAAAAGATTTTATTGTGATCTTCCGAATAAGATCTATATTGCATATTTTTATATTTCAATAAGCTGATAATTTTTAAATTTGAAATTGTTTTCTTAAAAAATAAGAATTTTTTTTTGGTTCCGGAACAGAGCCTTAGAGCATCTCCAATCCCCACTGGCAAATGCCTACTATTAGCATCTCCTAACCTTTCTCCCGATAAGTTTTTCATGCTATGTGGATATATTTCACTTAGTGTCCGTTCATACATTTAAGCCATCCAAAAGTATTTTAGACGGTTCAGATTTTTAAAAAACTTTTTTAGGGAAGAGTGTAACTTTTTCGGGGAATTTTTCTTTAAAATCTAGACCGTTGCGCAAAGCAGACACCAAGTAGTTCCCATCGGGCACTAAAAATTTTCGCCTTCTCCCCCTTTTTCGGAAATTGGTCTAACATCCAAAAGTAGGTGCCCCGTTTTTCCAACCCTTTCTGCCCCCTTTTTGGGAAATTGGTCAAATATCCAAAAGTAGGTGCTTATTGGGCAATTCTACGTTGGTTTTTAATAGATTTAGAGTCCAACCGCTTAAAAGTAGTACAAGGTCCTTGCTTAAACAAAAAATACCCTCTCTCACCTCTCGCGCATTTGCGCCTCCCAATCTCTCTCATCTCTCAGGCGATTTAAAACCGTACCTTCATAAAACTTCCTTATTCGTTTTCCACCTACTATCTCTGTGAGTAAGTGACATGTGTATACAACGCACTAACGAACAAATTATCGTTTCCATGTCAGCAAGGAGGTGATCCAATCTTTTAATTTTTCATTCAGAATTTAAAATCCAAAATAGTGAATGAATTTTGAAAAAAGGTTAGTCAAATGTGGGTTCGGTATTCCAGCTAATCTGAACCACTGATATTGCATGTAGAGGCGGTTGAGAAGAGCATTTTTTAATAGATAATTTTCATCAGACATTAATAGGTATCAGAAAATGCAAAGATTTTTTAAAATATGAACCATTTTGATGTCTATCGAGATTCCGATCAATATAAATTTTTAAAAAACCTCGATTTAGAGGGTCTTCAACAATAAGTTAAGTTAGCACACTTTTGAATGAAGGCAACCTTATATGTTTATGTGCTTGCTCATTGATGGAATTAATGGGTCCGAAAATTAAATTGATACGTATTTGTGCCTTGTACTAGATGAGGTAATGTTGCTGTGGGAAATTGGTATAGACAACTACAAGAGATGCAGAAAATAAGCAAATGTTTAAGATGCGTGCAATATTACTATAGTCTATATATGGACAATCAATGATTTTTTTTGCCTATGCAAACTTGTCGGAATGTAGCACAAAAGGGGTGCTCGCATGTCCTTGTAATGTACATACTTGGCATCAATACTTGCATATAAAATAGCCCAAATATCTGTTACATGGGTACCGATGTTGATTGAGTATGAACTATAGATTCCGAAAAGGTGTTGCAGCTTAATTTTGATGGCACCTTTGAATAGTATTTTTCTTTGACTCTACGTGTTGGGAGCATAACTTCATTTGCCACAATCTTGATCGAATGTTTAATGCATGAGAAGAACATTTGTGACAATATATTGCGGACAATGTTCGAACGTGGATGGAAAGGGAAAGGGAAAGGGAAAGGGTAATTTAAATGTTCGGCACGAATTGGTAGAGATTTGAATTTGAAAGCCACTTCAACCCCCTAATAGCTGCTCGATCGACAGTTCTAACAGTAACTTGAAGCTTTTTTAGAATTGGAAATGATAGTAAAATATAATGGAGTTTTAATTTCAAAAATCAGTGAGGTTTTAGAAGTTTGATCGCTGGCTAATAGCCTAATATATATGGTGAGCTAACTAGAAGAAAATACACAGTTTCCGACTAACGGTTTAGTCGGCAATAATATTTTCCGACTAAAAATTTGGTCTGCGAATTATCGGGGAATTGCAGTCGGCATGAGCAGTTTCACTATAGTCACTAATTTATCATTCTTAATGGCCTGAGCAATCGTTAATTATTGTATAAAATCTACAAAATTGTTAACTCGAGTCACACTAATAAAGTACAAGTTAATAATGACCACCCGACCAAACATGTTTTCCCAAAATTGTGGCAAATGGCTCCTTTTTTTTTTGTCTAATTGGCAAACGCAGATATATGGATGATAGGATAAGAATAATACTAGGGAAAAGAGAATAACCTACCCTATTGAAAATGTGGAAAAAGCAAAGTTTCTGACACACTTGCGTTCCTAAAGAAAGGGCGTTGGAATTTCCCGTTTTCCGGACTAAGTACGGGCCGGTCCAGAAAACTGGACCTATTTCCCATTAGCTCCACCCCGATATAATAATTGTACGTGTAAGGGTAGAATGAGTTTTGAGTCCAAAATTGCGCTTAAGGAGTCAAGCTTTCCTGACCAAAGCAAAACATAATAAACAAGGGGCTGTTCTCCAAACACCACTGTACTACCTGTTCACCTCACTTCCGCGATCACCGTTCGGCATATTCCAGCCTTTAACGACCACAGTCAGTCCTCGCCGGAGACTCACTGACTTCCGGTGAGCATTGTTTTTGGTCCGATTTGCTTCAATTTGTACTGTCGAACTCTGATTTGCTGGGTTCGTACTGAGGCAACAACGTATGATGGATGTTAAATCTTCCAAAGTTCTAGTTTTTTTTTTTTTTATCAGCAATGTATCGATTATTCCTTTGCGTAGAGCTCAGGTACTCACTTGAATTATGGAACTTCGGAGTATACTTATTTATTTTACATAAATTCTTCGATAAAATATGTGAGGATTGGTTGTTTAAAGCGAGTAACTTTCACCAGTAGTTCATTATTTCTGAAAAAATTATTTTGTTATGTTATGAAATTCATGAGCCCAAGCTAATGAAATTCATGAGGTGATTGTTGTGTTTTGAAATCCAGTAAAATTCACGAGCCCAAAGCTAATAAAATTCATGAGTTTGAAAATTTTAGAATTAGTGAAATTCACAAGCTCAAAGCTAGTGAAATTCACGAGTTTGAAAGTCAATGAGATTCACGAGCTTCAAGTTAATGAAATTTATGAGTTCAACAGTTAGTGAAATTCATGAGTTTATGTTGTGTTGAGTTGGTTCTATTTCTGTTCGGAAATTTCGTGAAATTAATGAGCTAAAAGCTAGTGAAATTCACGAGTTCAAAAACTAGTGAAATTCACAAGCTCAAAGCTAGTGAAATTCATGAGTTCGAAAATTAGTGAAATTCACAAGCTCCAAGTTAGTGAAATTCACGAGTTCAAAAGTTAGAAAAATTCACAAGTTTGAAAACTAGTAAAAAATCACAAGCGTGTAGCTCGTAAAATTCATGAGTTCGAAGCAAGTAAAAATCACATTTTCAATGGTTAGTGAAACCAAGTGAAATTCACGAGCTCAAAGCTAGTGAAATTCACGAGTTCGAAAATTAGTGAAATTCTCAATCTCCAAGTTAGTGAAATTCACGAGTTCAAAAGTTAGTAAAATTCACAAGTTTGAAAACTAGTAAAAAATCACAAGCGTGTAGCTCGTAAAATTCATGAGTTCGAAGCAAGTAAAAATCACGTTTTCAATAGTTAGTGAAACCTGGTGAAATTCACGAGCTCAAAGCTAGTGAAATTCATGTGTTTGAAAACTAATGAAATTCACAAGTTCCAAGTTAGCGAAATTCACGAGTTCAAAAGTTAGTGAAGTTCAGGAGTTTGAAACTTGTGAAAAATCACGAGTGTGTAGCTCGTAAAATTCATGAGCTTGAAGCAAGTAAAAATCATGAGTGTGCAGCTCGTAAAATTCATGAGCTCAAAGCTAATAAAAATCGCGAGCGTATAGCTCGTGAAATTCTTGAGCTCGAAGCTACTAAAAATCTTGGGTCAAATCTAGTAAAAATCAAACTATTGTACATAAATGAAGAACAAAAAAGCTCATGAAATTAAAAGTTAGTGATTTTCAGTAATTTTGTCGTAAAAATAGTGAAATTTCGCCGGAAAAGTCATTGCTCAATGGTTGCCGGATAAAGTTGCCGGCCAGAGGTGGTCGCTGGCCGAAAGTGGTTGTGGAGTGGAGATGGGAGGGGGTGGTTGGATTTAATGAAGGGTAAAAAGGTAATCTTCATCATGAGGTTGTCCTTAGAGATAAATAAAAATTGAGTTCATTCTTAGTAGAAATTATTATGCTCTTTTCCATCCTTAGTGATAATTTGATGTTTTTCTTCATGTGTTGAAGGGCCCAATAAAATAGTAAAAATGGGAAATGACATTCCGGTCCCATTTTTTGGGTGGGGATCCATGTCAATCCTTTTTTGTCAATGCTATCCTATCAATATCCTTTTTTTGGATGCTTTTACCATTTTGCTCTTGTCACTTTTTACATCACCAAAATTCACATATCTTTCAAGAATTCACACTCCCAAGAATTCACCTCTCTCAAGATTTCACACCATCCAAAATTTACACCCCCAATAATTCTCATCCCTCTATAGAATTCATACCTTTTGCAAGAATTCACACTTTCGGAATTCACATTTCTTTGCAGAATTCACACATCTTTTAAGAATTTACACTCTCAGAATTCACACCCATTTACACAATTCGCACCTAAATGAAGAATTCACATGTTTGGAAAAAACACAATTTATACCCATATGAGAGAATTCACACCTTCGGAAAAAAAGATAAAATTCACATCTCATCTACATTTTCACATTCCCAAATTAAGAATTCACACCCAAATTCTTCAATGCTTTTATTGGCCAATAGAACTTGGCCAATATAATAACACCAAGGAATTCCATGATCTGGAGGTACGGTGTACTTCGAAATTGTTATGCGGTGAATATACAAATCGAAAATGGAGAGACTCACAAACACCCCGTACATACATACGTTTATACACGTACTAGCGTTCAACATGTTCTATGCACGGGCAAAATTAAACCGTTTAGCGTTGTGCCAGTTCAAACTTACATTTATTAATTGCCCCGTGCATAGAACAGGCACAACGTTAGAACGGATTAGTTTTGCCCGTGCATAGAACGGGTCGAACGCTAGTTAGTTAGTCCGGGAATGTGGGTGATGTGGAGAATGGATTTAGTTTGTGAACATGGGTGTTTTTTTTTAAACATAGATATTGGTCTGGGCATGGACGTGGGGTTTTTCGTGGGCGGTTTTTTTTTTTATGAATCTAGATATTGGTATAGGCATGGACGTGGGGTTTAGTATTTCGGTGCATAAAGAGAGACCAATATAAATTTGCTTGCATCGGGGATTAGAAAAAATATTAAACTATATTTTTTATCATATAGTGTTGTACTCGTTCGATGCACGGGATAAAAAAATAATTTGTGCGGGCTCGACACTTTGTAGCGGCCACACGCACACAAACGTGTGGTGGAGTGATAAGTTGAGAGACCACATAAAAATATCACTGGAGCATTGGATTATTTTTCTTCAATTCTCATAAAATCTCTCCCTCTCTCCACGTTTTTTTTTCCCTCTCTCTCTCCACCTACCTCTCTCACGTTCCACACCCCCCCCCCCCCCCCCCCCCCCCAAGCTCTTTCTCCCTCCCAATTTAAACATATTAAAAGAAAATTAAATTTATACTCCAAATTTATTTTCCACCACACATGTCATTTGGTACATAAAGTGAGACTAATGCTAGTTTCATCGAACACAGAACTGAAAAAAAATATTAAACTATCTTTTTATCATATAGCGATGTGCACGTTCGATGCATGAGACAAAAAAATAATTTGTGCGGGCTCGACACTTTGTAGTGAGAACCACTCAAATGTGTGGTGCAGAGATAAATTGGACCACCACATAAAAATATCACTGGAGCATTGAATTATTTTTCTCATTCTCCTAAAAGCTCTCCCTCTGCCCACATTCTCTCTCTCCACCTTCCCCTCCCACGTCCCCCCTCTCTCTCCCTCTCTTTCTTCCTCCCAATTTAAACAAATTAAAAAAAATCAAAATTCTAGAAAATTAGGAATGAAGGTTTGGAGGATTAGTAGGTCTAGACACATTCCTATAGGAGATAAGTTGGGCCACCATATAAAAATGTCACTGAAGCATTGAACTTGTGTGTATATATGTCGATCTTGGTGGTCGAATCCATTGATTGAATTTCAAAATTATTGCTTCAATTTTTCAAGGTACCATTAAACAGCTCGCAGCAAGCCCGCACATCGACGGCCAAGTGCGAAGTGAGGTGAACTCTGGCGACCATGCTGTACAGCGGCATGGGGTGGGGGCGGGTGATGGGGTTAGGGATTGGATTGGAGACGGTGACGGAGAAGGGGAAGGGGAGTTGCCGGCGTTGGAGAGGGTGAGAGAGTTGGGGTGTGAGCGTTGGTGCTGGGGAAAGAGTGGCGGTGGGTCAGAAGGGAAAGAGAACGAAGAGATAGGTTGGATCTGGTGATTTGTCACTCATAAGGGGCAAGTGTATTTTTGATAGTCTACTTAAAACAAGGTTTATACAGAATGGGCTTGACATGTTATAGGCTTGGAAAGATAGATCGTGACAAAAGTGGACCAACCAGTCAGAATCCCAAATAGAAAAAAAAAACCTTACTGTCCATAGTCTCAGAAAGAACCAGTCTACTGGCATAGCAATCTGTGCACAGATTGTACGCAGATTTTTATGTGGGACCCACTATGGGTCCTACACAAGTGATCCGAGCCGTTCATTATGTTTAAAACATTTTTTCAAGGGCTCCCGCGAAAAATCAACTTAATCCGATACCTATAAGTGCTTAATTAATCATCTAACTTTTCATTCAAGTTTTTTGAGAATGAAAAGTTAGACGAATAGATCAAGTATTTATAGGTATCGGATTGAGCTGATTTTTTACTAGAGCCCTTGAAAAAATGTTTTAAACATAATGAACGGCTCGAATCACTTATGTGGGATCCATAGTGTGCCCCATACAGAAAATCTGTGCACAGATTGCTGTGCTATTAGACTTTCTGTTTCAGAAAAGGGTAATCCTTGTCCAAAGCCCTATTGAATGACGAAGGCCCAACAATCAGAAAATGCTTCAGGAAATTCCTGGCCGGTCCCAAATTTTACATGGGGTTCCATGCAAACCCTTTTTTAAAGTGCTATCCCTTCTAGACCCTTTTTAAAGATGCTCTTACTATTTTGCCCTTATCACTTTTCATACCCTAAGAATTCACACATCCCAGAATTCACACATACCAAAAGTCACACCCCAAGAATTCACACCTCCCAGAATTCACACCTCATAGAATTCACACCCCCGAGAATTCACATCTCCAAGAATTTACACTTCCCAAAATTCACACCCCTGAGAATTCACACCTCCCAGAATTTACACCCTCAAGAATTCACACATTCCAAAATTCACACCGCCAAGAATTTACACTCCTTTGTAAAATTCACACCTTTGCAGAATTCACACCCCTAAAATTCACATCTTTTTTTTGCAGAATTCGCAACCCATCTTCACTATTTATACCCCTAGAATTCATATCACTTTCCAGAATTCACTCATTTTTCAGAATTCACCCCTAAACGCAGAATTAGCAACTCATTTGCACAATTCACACCCACCTAATTACACAATTGACACCCCGTCTGCATAATATATCTCTAAATTAAGTATTCACACCCTTTTCCATGCACCCTTTTCCAAAATTTACACTCACCTACAAAATTCACTACTTTTTGCAGAATTCACACTCCTTTTCAAAATTCACACCTACAGAATTTACCTCCATTTGCAGAATTCACACCATTCACACTTACTCAAATTGGCAGGGTTCGTTTGTGCGTTGTTGTTCGAATTGGCTGTGGGACATGTTAAAGGTCTGAACAAATTTGGGAACGACTTTGGCCATGAAACCTTGGGCAAACACCTTCCGCACGGACTGCTTCTTGTTGCAGACCATGCAGATCCATTGGTTGCTGCTCTTCTTTTATTGCTTTACCTGCAATCGGTCACGACGATCTACTGCCCCAACCCGTGCTGCTTCGAGTCCCTGACCCCAGGGCTGTCGGGATCCGGACCCTCCATCGACGGCGTCAGTGTCTCGCCGACGATCCCTCACCTCCTGATCGACGATGAATCGACGCTCGCCACGTGACTCTACCGCTGCTTGCTGCTCCGCCACAACATCGGCGACTTGCTCCGAGTGAGACTCTTGGCATGCGACCTCATCTTTTAGAGCAGAGATGAAGACCTGTTTTTTCTCCATTTTTTAAAAATCCTAGATGGAACAGACGGGTGAGGGATTTTTTGGATACATCACTTAATTAAAACAGGGTTTGTGGGGAAAGGGTTTGACATGGGGTGGGGCTGGACGGATATGTAGAGTAAAAAAGGGGCCGGCCAGTAAGAAGCCCAAAATGCTCTTGCTTTTAGCCACAATCACCAAACCGTCGAAAGGCCAATAAAAATAACAAATTCTTATCTTAATGCCGCAAAAATAAATTCGCAATATCCCACTTTCCTGTAAGGTTATAATTGGTTCTTCGAAAAGCCTAATGAACTTTATGAGAGGTTAATAGGTGTGTGTCAATGGTTGTTTTAAGTTTCATTGAGAGTGAGGCTCAAACATTTTTGGCAAATACTATCAATTAATCTAAATGTTCTTTCTGATTGCTACTTCTTCTAACGTGGTGGAATTCACGAGAGACCAGTTTGCATACTAATCCAAACAAAAAAAATAACTCATTGCAACGAGTAAATCTTGCACACAAGAAAGAAAAAGATAGAATCTCTGCAATATTATTGATTAAAAGCTTTAAAAGTTGAATAATTGAATAGATTACAGCCTTTTTTATAAGACCCTAACCCTAAAAATCCTACAGTAAAAGAAATAATAAATCATGCAAAAACAAGCGGCATTGAATAAAAGATATTTCCTAATTAATTAAAATAAAATCTTAATTCTTATAGACCAAGAATCTTAATAAAAGTAGAAATCAAAATCAAACCGAATATGCAAAGTTAATAATTTTAACCTCGACGAAAATATTCATAGCTCAAATCTTATTCTAAAACAATAAAAATAAAATACAAAAACTCTACATTTTTGTCCTACATCATCTTCAGTAAGAACATGTTAGATAGTTATGGGATAACGAGTATACCTTATATTCCAATTTATTAGGTACTCATGCTTCAATATTTAGCACTTGTGATCAATCGTGTCCTAAAGAGCGTTTCTACTTCGGAGTACTATTGTTCCCTTTTTCATTAAATTTTTAAAGGGAGAAAATGGAGTAATTATTCAGTTGCCTTATGCCACTATCATGTGATACCCCAAAACTTTTTTCACCACACATTTCCATGGTTCCCAAAGACCACCCAATTATAACATTTCGGGAAAATGGGATGTTGTGCCTTTATTTTTGGGGCATTAAGATAATTTGTTATTTTTATGGGCCTTTCAACAGTTTGATGAATGTGGCTAGAAGCAAGAGCATTTTCTCTTTGTTGGGCCTTTGTCATTCAATAGGGCTTTGGACAAGGATTACCCATTTCTGAAATTACGGACACCGAGCTTTTTTTCTCTTTATATTTTATTGAGCCCTACAACACACGAAAACAGAAAATTCCAAGCCGATCCTATTTTTTTGTTTGGGGTTTTGTGTGGATCTTTTTTTGCAGCACTATCCTGTGCAACCCTTTGTTAAACATGGTTTTACTATTTTGCCTATTTGTAGAATTCTTGAGGGTGTGAATTCGGCCCCAGTACTCCTCTTTGCAGAATTCACACCCCCAAGAATTCACATCTCTTCCACACAATTCTCACCCAAATGAATAATTCACACTTTCAAAATAGACACAATTTGCACCCAAATGAAAAATTCACACATAAATGAAGAATTCACACATTTAAAAAAGACAGAATTCAAACCAAAATGATGAATTCACAACCCCAAATTAGGAATTTACTCCTTTGATAAAAACACAATTCACACCCAAATAAATATGTATTACAAATATTATATATGTAGCTGAACCTTTATTCTAGAGGTGGCAAACGGGCGGGTCTGGACGGGTTTGGGCGGGTTGAAACGGGTCGTGGGTCAAATATGGGCGGGTCAAATATGGGTCAAAAAGTAAGCGGGTTAAAACGGGTCGGGTCAAATATGGGTCAAGCCAAACCCAAACCCACCCGACCCGACCCGTTTTCCTCTTTTTTTTTTTTTTTTTTTGGGTTTGTGTTTCCCTTCCTCTCTCCTTCTCTTATTTGTCTCAATAAGGGGATTTAGAAAAGAAAATTTTTATGATTAAAATTAATTTTTTTGAATAAAAATGAAGCAATTAGAGGCTAAAAAAGCTTTCAAAAAATCAGGTTTTTACTTCTTCTTTTTTCATTTCCAAACAATAACGTAACTTCGACGATAAGTTAGAGGCAACATCAGAGAATTGTCTAGAAGGCGATGATTGCACCAATTGTACAATTTCGGTCTTCGTTGCATTCGCCGAAGCCACTGCTTAGATTTGGATTAAAAAGTTAAGTGACTTTTTTTTTGTCCCTATTCAAATTTTTTTGTATTTGTTTGTTTTTCGACAAATTTTTTATCCCTATTAATTTGTCTCAACTAGAGAATTGAAAAAGTAAATTTTTTTTTTCTTTTACCCTAATATTTTAGACTTTATCTTGGATGTTTTCAAAATATTTGGATAAAAGTCATAATTTTTTACTTTTCTGATTGAAGCGAATAAAAAATCGTAAAATACTTGTCGCAAAACGACAAAAGCTGAAAAAGTTGAATAAGGACAAAGCGGAAAAAAATCCAAAAGAGGGAGAGGAGCTCAAGGGATTCGTTTTGTAATTATCTTATCACAATCAAGAGGAGAGAGAGAGAGAGGGGATAAATTTGATTGGATTGAATAGTGAAGACCAACTTTTATTTTTTGATCGTTCAGATTGAAAACCGAATTCGGCCCATTAAGTTTGGGTCCATTCCAAGTTCGTCCGAATTTTGCCAAACCGGGTAATCCGAAATTAAACATTGTTTGGGCTTCCGAGGCTTCATCCGATCCAATTGAACATGGAATTGGACCTCCATATGTTTTACATCAAGAGATGTGTTGGATGGACGATCTGTTCAGGAGATGAAATCGAGAGAAGTTTGTTTTCTTTTTTTCTGAAAATAAGCAAGATCCAAACAGTTCCTTGAAATATAAAGGTGTTTATTGGAGCAGTAATTTTTCCGATTTCGAAGACGAGGAGCAGTAATGTTTTGGTCGAACCTGCGTCTTGTTTTGGTCGAAGTGTTGAACCAGAGCGTTCCTCCCAAAGCAGCCAGAGCCTTTTGTAATTTATGGGTTTTTCCATTCAACCCATATTAAACCCATTTTTAACCCACCTAAACCCACTTAAATATGGGTTAACATGGGTTGAACCCATATCAACCCATTATATAATATGGGCGGGTTGGGTTGGGTTATAAGTGGGCGGATTTGGGCGGGTTAAGAAATATGGGTTGAGATTGCCACCTCTACTTTATTTGTATAATCCAACACCATTGGCCGGTGATCGATGTGGTGAAGGAATCTTCTACCAGAGTCGGTTATTTCGAAGAACCAGCCATGAGCTTTGCTAGAATGGGCTTAACCTTCTCAACAGTTTTTATGATTCCCAAAAACATGAGCCTGTATAAAACAACCATCCCTAGTATAACCGCAACATCAACCCACTTGGAATAGCCCATCTCCACTTGCCATATATTTCTCAAGATCTCACCGCCGGTAATCGTCCGTGGTCCTACTGCTAGCTTGTTAGGGAACGTT
>BPLS01015428.1:0-10704 GCA_019656275.1 Rhododendron kiyosumense | reverse complement strand
CTTACTAGCTCTGCCCCTGCCTATGTCACAATGATAGCAGTAAAGAATACTTTTTGTGCCTTGCCAATGAGATTTTTTTGAGGAAACATAAACTTATATTAACCGTAAAACTGAAAAAACATAAACCTTTATGCGAAGACTTGGAAGACTTGTTCGACAACGACAAATCCATCTCTTTTAATTGAGAGAGAAAAAGAATATCTTTTCTCAATCTCTGTGTAGCTAGCATTATTGAAAGAATTATGGGGAAGAGTGGACTAGCGAGGCTTTTTAGTTGACTACTCGTCTACTCCTATGTCACAGTGGCAGCCGTGAACAATATTTTTGGATCTGGCCATAAGGCAAATTTTTGGAGGAAGCATCAATTTAGAGTGGGTTTGGATTAAAAAATAGTGAGTGACTTTTTTTTTATTATTCAAATTCTATTCGTATTTGTTGGTTTTTGAGTCAAAATTTTTGTGACTTATTCATTTGTCTTTGATGAGAGGAACCGAAAAAATAAAAAATTTGATGGAAACTCATAATTTTTTTGAAGAAGACAAAAATAAATCAAAAAGTTCACTTAATTATAGCCTTGATTCTAGATTTACAGTAATCGCAATTATTACCATCAAGTATAGGAAAATTTCTAGACATGCGATTCATGTTCATACTCATGATGGATCTACTCTAGAAAAAAAAAATAAAAAATCTAACGGAAGGAGTGGCCCGCTCTGATACCAATTGAAAAATCAGGGTTTCCTAACAATCCGTTAAAACCCAAATAGTATGAAAGTGAATCACTAATTAATACTATCAATAAAAAAACTACGCAAGCAATCAATCACATAACGCAGAGATATACGTGGAACTTTAGGCTCATGTAGTATGCAATGACTGACTGATCATTCCGGGACTATAATGCTAATGCGAGCAGCTCGAGGCTCGGCATAGTTCGACTTCGACTTGTTTAGTAATTAAGTCGAGCTTGAGTTCGAACTTTAGGCTCATGTAGTAAACGAGCCGAGCTCAACACTCAAAAGTTCTACTCGGCTCGAATTGTTTGTAGAGGACTTGTTCAGTAATTGAAGCGGCTCAGCTCGTTTACGCACCAGCTCGAGCTCGAGTTTTAGGATGGTTTGCTAAACGAAGATAGTTCAAAAACTCAGCTCATTTGCGCTCTTATGTAGCCGTACATGTGGCAGCACTCTGTTTCTTGGGAGAAAGTACTTGATTGAGGAATAGAAGAGAGACGATGATGATCCCGTTCGTTTTGGGATTTTCGATTTGGATTTGAATTTGTAAGTAATGAGTGTAGAGAGAAATAAAATAATAATTGAAAATAAGGGTAAAGATTGGAAAGAGATAGAGAGAAAAAGAGTAATGATTTGAGAGTGAAATAGGATAATAATTAGAATTCAAAATCTAAAACCCTTAAATGAATGAAATCACATGACTCTCCTCCCATCAGCACAATATTCCAAAAAAAATTGTTCGAAGGCCACCCGTGCTTGTCTAGTCCTGATAGGAACTGTGAATGCACGCGGGTCTGACAGTTGTGAAAAGAGTAATTTACATGAGAAAAACTTCTTTTAAGGATGCTATGTAAAGAAGGTTTTCACGGAGGCAAATAATATCATCCATTTAAAATTGTTTTGGATGGTCCAGATATTAAATAAATTATTTGTGCGAATAGTTTATTTAAAATTTGGACCGTTAATTACTGACACGAACGGCGAGATGGGGCGGCGCGAAAACCTCTTTTTCGGTCCGTCCGTCAATAAGGCAACCTCAATTTACATTCCTATCTTCTTTTTGTCTTTCCCACCAATTACAAAGAAGCTTGTCACCGGAGGCTCCCATCCAGTTTTGGCCTTTGTGGGCCGATTTGGAGCCCTAAAAATGATCACAATCGTTCATTTTGTAGAATTCGTCGAATTTTTTAATTACATGAAAGATTAGCTTCATCAAACATTGATAGATACATGATCGACACACATTTGTACATGAAAAAAAGTACTCCTTTCATCCCATTATTCAGTTTCTCTCTTTTATGTCTTTTGCATATATTTTTTAGTGTGGATCTTGAAAAATATGCAATATGGATCTTATTTGATAGATCTCGATTAGTTCTATAATATAAAATTTTCAATATTATGAAAAACATTATAAATTGAAAAATATAAGCAATTCAAAAAAACGATGAGACATTGAGATATTTAAATCACTCCATCAACACAATTACATGTGCTAACTTCGTTAACAATTTAAATAAAATAAATTATCAGAAGATTTTTTTTAAAAAAATGTGCCAAGGGGGATTTGAACCCTAGTCATGAGAAAAAAAGCCAAAAACTTACAAGTCTCAATAAAGTTTTAAGCAAAAAAGATAGTTTTTTTTGCTAGTACGCCTCAAATTAGAATTGAATACTACAAACTTGAGAACATTAGAGGCATGAGAATGTGTGTTTTTTTGGAAGATTTTTTTTCAGACGAAAATCAGTTGATGATGTGTATACGAAAATCGATGGCACAACACGATTTAAAAAGGCATGGCATAACACATGTTTAAGTAAATGGGCTAGCATGACAAGACATGACACGACAAAAAAAACACAGCACGACATGACACAATAAAAAAGGTACTGCAAGACATAACACGATAAAAAAAGGCACGGCACGATGCGTCACGATTAATTAATCAGGCACGACATAATACGAAGCGATTTAAAAAATGCGCGGCCCGACATGGTACGATAAAGTAAAATAGCCCACCATGGCACGACATTGTCGACACGCCATGACACAATAAAGTAAACAGGTACTCAACACAACACGTTGCAAAACACGATTGACACCGAAAATTGAATGAGACGGCATGACACCTCTACGGACAAGACAGCTATGGTACACGGAAATTTATGCGAAGACTTGGAAGACTTGCTCGATAACCACAAATCCATCTCTTTTGAGAGAGAAAAAGAATATCCGACACGGTACGATAAAGACTTGTTCTCAATCACTGTACGTGGGGCTAGCATTATTGAAAGAATTATGGGGGAGAGTGGACTAGCGAGGCTTTTTAGTTGACTACTTGTCTACTCCTATGTCACAGTGGCATCCATCAAGAATATTTTTGGATCTGGCCAAAGGCAAATTTTTGGAGGAAGCATCAATTTAGGGTGGGTTTGGATTAAAAAACAGTGAGTGACTTTTTTTTTAATATTTAAAATTTATTCGCATTTGTTGGTTTTTGAGTCAAAAATTTGGTGACTTATTCGTTTGTCTTTGACGAGAGGAACCAAAAAAATAAAAATTTGATCGAAACTCATAATTTTTTTGAAAAAGACAAATAAATCAAAAGGTTCACTTACTATTTTTTTTTTAAAAAAAATTTGAGTTAAAAAGTTTTTGGTTCCTCTGGTTAATAAGTTACAAAAAATTGACGCAAAACTAACAAATGCAAAAAAAAAAAAAAAGAATTGAATAAAGACAAACAAATGGCACTCTCAGCTTTTTAATTTGAAACCCACTAATAGGAGTGCAACTAAACAAGTACAAAATTTTGGGACTTGTTAAGTTTTGAATTAACTTATCGCCTACAGTTTTCATGGGTCGAGTGTAACCCACAACACACGAGTCCCAAATTTTTTCATTGGCTGATCTCATTATAGCCTTGATTCTAGATCTCCAGTAATTGAAATAATTACCATCAAGTATAGGAAAACTTCTAGACGTGTGATTCATGTTCATACTTATGATGGATCTACCCATGAAAAAAAAAATTCTAACGAAAGGAGCTCTGATACCAATTGAAAAATCAGAATTCTCTAACAATCCGTTAAAATCCTAACAATATGAAAGTGAATCACTAATTAATACTATCAATAAAAAAAAACTATGCAAGCAATCAATCACATAACGCAGAGATATACATGGAAAACCCTAGAATTGATCAAAACTACGGGAAGGAATCAAACCACTATAATCATTGTGCACTTACATATATACCTATCCAAACGTAGTAAATCCTAACAACGTTGTTTTAAATATCACCTGCCGAATCACACGTACACTTCGCTCAGTATTCTTGATCGCCACCGGCTTTGTGTCTACAAGCCCTCCGATAACTAACGGAAATCTCTTACTTCATAAAACGGCTCACAAAGAACCTGCTGCTTCCATATGTTCTTCTACTGCCGCCGCCCCTATTCTTCACGCTGTATAATATGTGGACGGCCTTTTCTTTTGCCGTGCTTTTGTTTTTACTAGTAAGATTAACCTTGCTAACTGCGAGAAGGACTATAGCTCGATTGATGTTTCGAGTCAGTCGTTCGGAACTCATTATCCCAAATTAATAACAAGTCAGTGATCGAAACGAGGAATAATGTGGCGTAGACCACATCGAAATCAATTCCCAATAACTTTAAATTAAATTGAGTATTGTCAACTTGTTCTTTTATTTTATCAACTTGCTCGGTTTTTTTTTTTATCGTCAACTTGCTCGGTTTTGTAATCGACTATTGTCAAGGAGAAGCACTTATTACTGGAGTATATTATATATACTGGGGGTATCAACTGGGGATAGAAGTTTTTAGGTGCGGAGCCGGTGTCACGCGGCGGTATTCGTTGGCGATCTGGACCGTCTAAAAGTATTTTGGACGGTCTAAATTTATTCCCTCTCTCCCCACCACTCTCTCTCCTCTCTTTTTTCTCTCTAAATTATGGACCGTCCAAAACACGATTGGACAGTCTGAATCACCAATGGGATACCACGTGTGTGGTACCCTACCCAGCACCCCAAAATTTCTATCAATAATTAGTTTACATATATTTTTTATTTTTTATCAATAATTTCTGTAGTGAATCATTCATTTATAGTCAAAGTAAATAAAAGTTCACTTGAATTTATGAGTAAGCAAAAAGTTTCTTTACGTTTTGTTATTGTAGAATTAAAATGTTTCTTTACGTTTTGTAAGCGGGGTGCGTTTGGTAACCTTTTTTGTTTTTTGTTTTTAAGAAACTAGAAGTAGAATTAGGTTTATATTTTTATAAAAACAAAAACAAGAAACATGTTTTGTAATATGTTTTTTTTTAAATAGTAAAAAACATTTTTTTTTTTGGTTGAAGAGGGAGAATAATTAGGGTAAGGAGAAAAAAGAGAAGGGGAAAGCTGTAAAGATGGTGTATGGAAAAGTATGCGAAAACTTTGAAGACTTGTTCCATAACCACAAATCCATCTCCTTTGAGAGATTCCAATCAAGACAAATATGGTGTATGGAAAAGTATGCGAAGACTCGGAAGACTTGTTCCATAACCACAAATCCATCTCCTTTGAGAGAAAGAGATAACGAAAGAATGTGCTCGTAGCTGTCCAAGGCAAATTTGGAACATTTGGAATTTAGGAAATCCGTTTTTATGTAACAGTGGCAGCGGTCAAGAACATATCTATTACCAAACGATTTGTCATTGGTTGCTTCATCGATCCCATAATAAAAGCATCTTGGAATTTCGCTCTTTATCCATTTTCTCGGGAAAACGTCTACCTTTCCAATCAAGACAACTATGGTGCACCGAAAAACACGCGAAGACTTGGAACATCGGGATATCCTTTTGAGTGAAAAATTATGCAATGACCGACTGATCATTCCGAGATTATAATGCTAATGTGAGCAGCTCGAGGCTCGGCAAAATCCGACTTGTTTAGTAATCGAGTCGAACTTGAGCTCGAACTTTAGGCTCGTGTAATAAACGAGTCGAGCTCAACACTCAAAAGTTCAGTTCCGCTCGGGTCGTTTGTAGAGCTAGGGCTCATTTAGTAATTGAAGTGGGCTCGGCAAGGACTTGGCTCGTTTACGCACGAGCTCGAGTTTTAGATATTTAAATGCCAAAAATTCATTCAGAACCCAAACATAATTGATGCAAAGGTAGTCCGAGTACGGATTTGCTTATTGTATATTACTTGTTCTTAGCTCATTAATTAATTGGTTGAAACTCAGATATGAATTCAATCAAAATGAGGTTTTCCGGTGATTTTAAATCATCATATTTATCAAATAATTACTTGATTTATCAAAGTTAATATTTAAATACGGGATATCTATTATGATTTGTTTTATGCAGATATAGTTAATGATTTTGGCTTAAACCTTGAAGCAGAGGAGAAACATATTTTGTTACAAATAAAAAGGACTTAATGAAATATTAACCATGATGATTAAGATTTGCCTATAATCTATTGTGCAAAAGTCATAGGAAAAATCATTACATAAGATTAGTTGATAATTAAATATTTATGGGTGTGGATTCTGATACTTCTCTGCTACTTTTCGAATTAAACAAGCAATTCATGTGCTTAAATTTCTGGATCACAATTTCGGGCCTAAAAATTAGACAATCAATTCATGTTCTTAAATTAGAAGTTCCAATGCCCATTCTCCCAAAAAAACATCTTGCGCTATCGTTCTTTCCTCCTCCATTGAACACTATCACGACCAGTTCTGACACTAGCCGAAACCAATATTCAAGCTATACTTACAACACAGATTCTTCCAAAGTTGCCCTCATCTTCTACCGCTTCATGATCTCCATCTATATCACTTTTTGCATATGAAGTGTAAGTTGTTTCAAATAGTATGAGCCGTCCATTTTTCTTACTTTTGGTCTTGATTGTATAATTAGATTTTCTTGATTCAATTGTTAGGCATTGATAGATTGGCTTCTTGATTGAATCCAATCATGTGTTCGAATACAATCATGTTCAAATCTGTACTTTAAACATGTGTTCTTAGATTTTTTTTTAATATGTGTTAGATTTAGGTTGCTCCTCAATTGTTGTAACGTTGGTTTGTTTTTACTTTAATACTAGTAGAAATTTTTTGTAGTTTTCATGTGCTACCAGGTCCAGGACTTGAGTTAATATCCATTCAATGCAACTCATACTGAATTCGGCTGGCAATTCGTGCAGTAAAGTGGTGAGGCATCCAATGGAGACGGATTATGTGACTTTGGAAATTAATCATTACCTAATTGGATTGGAGGCAATACATTTAGAACGGAAATTTAATGAACATACGTAGTTATTATTTGGTGGCCCCTGATAGTGAATGGTGAGATTGATCCCACGAGCAGATAGTGTGATGAAGGCCCGTCAAAGTTTCCTTTAAGTTCATTGACTTGCAAGACTTATTCGACAACAACAAACCCATCTCCTTTGAGCGAGAAAGAGAGATAGATAATAACAAATTCATCTCCTTTGAGAGAGAGAGAAAGGGGACCATCTCCTTTGAGTGAGAAAGAGAGATCAATAACAAAAAAAAAAAAAAAAAAGTTATTGATCTCTCTTTCTCACTCAAAAGAGATGGTCCTCTCTCTCTCTCAAAGGAGATGGATTTGTTGTTATCGATCTCTCTTTCTCGCTCAAAGGAGATGAATTTGTTGTTATTGATCTCTCTTTCTCGCTCAAAGGAGATGGTCCACTCTTCCCTCTCTCTCTCTCTCAAAGGAGATGGTCGAATACTTTGCTGAGCAAGCTGTATGAGTGTGCTCTTGTGTAGCTGATCGTAGTGGTTTCAAGGCGACTGTTCTACGATTTGCGGCGGGGGTGTTTAGATGATTTGTGGCGGCGGTGTTTAGGTGCATTTGGTTTAGGACTTTGTTTTGACCCTTGGGTTGGGCTGACATATTTAGCTATGGGCGTTTTTTAGGCAGTTAGGTGTTTGGGTTTCTGCCCCTAAGGTTTTGAGTCTTGGGCTGGGCTTATTTTTTTATCTATGGGCGTTTTGAGGGTTTAGGTGTTCGGGCTTTTGACCCTAAGGTGTTTGGACCTTGGTCCTTTGTATTCCAACCTTGGTTGGATTCCCCTCCCCTCCCCTAACTTGATGTACCATTTATCAAGTTTTCTTAATAAAATTTTGTTGCCTATCAAAAAAAAGAGAGATCAATAACAACAAATCCATCTCCTTTGAAAGAGAGAGAGAGAGAGAGAGAGAGAGAGGGAAGAGTGGACCATCTCCTTTGAGCGAGAAAGAGAGATCAATAACAACAAATCCATCTCCTTTGAGCAAGAAAGAGAGATCGATAACAACAAATTCATCTCCTTTGGGGGGGGGGGGAGGGGGGGTGTGGAGTGGACCAGCGAGACTTATTAGCTGACTATTCCTATTTTCAATGGCGGAGCAAGGATTCGAATACGAGGCTGGCATCGTAATTTATACACACATATATGTAAATTGACATGTTCATGAATTCAATTTTTATGTTAATACACACTCACTACAATCGGTAAAGAAATACAATAAAAATACTAAATTTGTGGGGAAAAAATTGATATCCAAATGTTTATGTTCCTTTCCAATTAGTGGAAAAAAATACAAACCATGTGAGAATTTTTAATAAAAATACTAAAACTTGTGAGGAAAAATTAATGTGTTAAGTTCCTTTCTAATTTGTGAAAAGAATACAAACTACGTGAGAATTTTTGTAAAAAGAAGCATGCAATAAAAACGCTAATTAAGAATGTGGGAAAAAAGATAATGGCCAGATGTGTTAAATTCCTCTCAAATTAGTGGGAAAAAAAATACAAAGCATGTGAGAATTTATGACAACTAAAAAATGAGAGAGAGAGAGAGCTGGTCCTGAAAAGAGGAAATTCAAAATGGTGCGCTGGGTCTCGACAAGAGTTCCTTCTAACAAGGCACATGGCTTAACCACTCAGCCAAAGTGAAGATTTTAGGTTTTTTGACTTTTTTGGTCCCCAAAGTATTTCCGTTGTGCCATTTTGGTCCCCAATATTCCAACTGCTAACATTACATCCCCAAAGTATCAATTTTATCTTTAAATAGTCCCTGCGGCTGACGCCGTTCCTTCCCTCCGTCAAAACCAAGGGCAATCTTGGTATTCCGCCCCCTCTCTCCCTCAAAACGGCGTCGTTTGGTTGGAATTTGGAAATATTAATTTTTTTTCTTCCATGGTTCTCTTAAAATTCTCATTGAAAGCCTTAAAGTCAAAAAAATAATTATGACTCTTTAAGATAAAATGATCAAAAAATTAAGATCTTCGCATAGATTCAAACAAATTGAAGATTTGAACACTTAATTTTTTTAATATATAAATAGCCTAAAAAAATCAATTGTTTCAATTTTTAACCCGTTTGAACCGGTGCGAAAATCTTAATTTTTTGATCATTTTATGCTAAAGGGTCATAATTAATTTTTTGACTTTAAGGCTTTCAATGAGAACCTTAAAAGAACAATAGAAGAGAAAAAAAGTAATCTTACATATTTTTAGACTGTTTATATATTAAAAAATTAAGATCTTCGCACCGGTTCAAATAGGTTGAAAATTCAAACACTTGATTTTTTTAGGCTGTTTATATATTAAAAATTTTGGTGAAAAATTAAGTGTTCAAATTTTCAATCTGTGCGAAGATCTTAATTTTTTTATCATTTTATCTTAAAAAGTCATAATTAGTTTTTTGACTTTAAGGTTTTCAATGAGAACTCTAAGAGAACCATGGAAGAAAAAAATCAATATTTCCAAATTCCAACTAAACGACGCCGTTTTGAGGGAGAGAGGGGGTGAAATACCAAGATTGCCCTTGGTTTTGATGGAGGGGAGGAACGGCGTCAGCCGCAGGAACCATTTAAAGACAAAATTGATATTTTGGTGATGCAATGTTAGCAATTGGAATATTGGGGACCAAAATGGCACAACGGAAATACTTTGGGGACCAAAATGGCATGACGGAAATACTTTGGGGACCAAAAAAGTCAAAAAGCCAATTCGACTAACTAAACGACGTTGTTTTGAGGGAGAGAGGGGGGTGAAATACCAAGATTGCCCTTGGTTTTAACGGAGGGAAGGAACGGCGTCAGCCGCAAGGGCCATTTAAAGACAAAATTGATACTTTGGGAATGCAATGTTAGCAATTGGAATATTGGGGACCAAAATGGCACAAATTCGAACTCGAGCTAGTTTTAGGATCGTTTAGTAAACGAGCCGAGTTCGAATACCACAATGCATGGCTTGGCTCATTTGCACTCCTACTATACGTAGCCTCCTGTTAGTACTTTGTTTTTCATTTGTTGCTTTGTTTAGTATCCCTTAGCAGAAAAAAGAAATTAGTGGTGGAAAAAAATAATTAGGCTACGTTTCACAAACTAAAGTAAATAAATACTTATTTTTTGAATTAAATGTGACATATTTTGAGATCAATGACATATCTTGTAAAAAAATAAGAATCTCAACAAAACAGAGCCTTACTTATCTTTATATATTTGATGAGACGTTTCCATAATTTATTTGTTTATCTTTTTGTCAAAAATTGGTCCATCTAGTATATCGGCCGGTCAATGATATTTTAGATCCAATTCACATGCCCAAACCATGCAAAAGTCTCTTGTTCTACAATTAAACAAATCTAAATCCAAAGGAAAAAAAAGAAAAATAGATGACATCCGGCATAGGAATCACGTAAACGGGTCGGCACACGACACGATTAAAAAAGGCATGATACGGTATGGTACGGCACGATACAATTTAAGTAAATGGGTCCGGCCCAACCCGGCACGACACGATTTCAAACGGCACGACATGACACGATTTAATTAAATGGGCCGACACGACACGGCCGGACGATTAAAATTTAGTCTTACAACAAAGACTTTGAACACTTGAGTTGGAGAGAGAGAGAGAGAGAGAGAGAGAGAGAGAGAGAGAGAGAGA
>BPLS01015424.1:0-14110 GCA_019656275.1 Rhododendron kiyosumense | reverse complement strand
ACCAATTATAACACTTTTAGCACATGTGATAAATACAAGGAGATTAAGCACTTTCTTTTAAAGCATCTGCATCTTGTCCAGTCATCACTCCCAGAGGCCAAGAGATCACGACTGCTGTTTATTGCCCTGGTTGGGTCATTTCAATCAATAAAAGTGGAACATCGATCTGTCCTTGATTTGTTAAAGAAACGCGATGTCACAATTTAATTCTTCGCTTAAGAGAATAAAAGCGAATACGAGTACATACATCACGTGATTGCATACGGGGTACGTAAGAGAATCCAGCCCGACTCCTATTTGGAATGTTCAACTAGTTCCAAGGAGTAGTTCCATGGTCAAGTGCATTCATTTGGATCAAGAGCGGAAAAGTAGTTGGGCCTACTACTAGTAGTTGGTTCGAACCCAACATATGGAGAGACAAGTCCCGATTTTCAAAAGGATAAAACTTGTATATCCGCAATAGCCTCCAAATGAACTACTCATGTAGTCAAAGGGAGAACCATTCTAACGGCGACTCCAAATTGTCGGACTATCGAAGACGCGGAAGCATTACGAGTGTTGCATGCCGAACCCAATTTTCAGAGAAGATAAAACTCGCATGCATATCCACAGTAGCCTCCAAACGAACTACTCACATAGTTAACGGGTGAACAAAAATAAGCATCACATCAATTGCGCAAGAGTAATTTTATTCCATGGAAAATCCCAAATGTTGACTAAAATACGTTCATGGACTGGTCTTTATCCATGGTCAAGTGCATTCATTTGAGTCAAGAAATGAAAAGTAGTTGGTTCGAACCCCACATATTAGAGACTCGAGAGTGTGTAGAGACAAGTCCCTTTCACCAATGTGAAACTCAACCCCTATTTCCTTCTCATTCTGGCTCTTTCCGTGTGAACACAACTTTATCAAAAAAATTACTTATATGTTGCTTTGTCCTCAAACAATCAATATATATATATATATATATATATGAAAAAATTAAATGTGAATACAATAATCATGGTAATTGATCAAGTGAGAGCATAATAGTATGCAATGGGTTTACCTTTTTTCCGAACTCAGAGGTTTGATTCTGCCTCGGCTCTAACATTTCATGGGGCCAAAGGGGAACTTCCTTTTGTGATTAAATGGCGGGTAACAAAAACAAATGAGCTTCCATATCCGTAATTCTTACATTTTTCGGGGGTTTAAAGCAACGTCTTGGGCCTTATACCCCGGGATGGGCTCTGGTTCAATTTTCAATATTGACGCAAAATAATTTGAGCCATTGAAGATTTACCCGATCAATAAGTTTATGGTCCAATAATAGATCGATAAGGTGAGCGTGACTCACGCGTAAGCTGGTTTGAACATTTGCTCATTCTAATAAATAAAAAAACATCACATGATAAAATAAAACAGAACACATGAAGGTCAAGATGGTCAAACGAATTGACAAATGCTCCATGTTTGGACTGCAAGAAATAGAATCTGTTTGGACTACAAGAAATTGAATAGTCCTCCACCCGTAAATATGGCCAACACCAGGGGCAGTTTTACGAACCTTGGCCTATATATAGTGTATACACATCGTTTCGTCTCTCTTATCTCCTCATTGCAACATCACCAGTCACCACCACAGAAACAGAAATTAAACCAATAAATTGAGAGAGAGAGAGAGAGAGAGATGAGGAGAGGGGAAGATATGATGACGAACAACAAAGGTGAGAATTTCAGGAGGAGCAGGTTGTCTTGTGGCCATCCGATCCCCAGGCGAGGCCAGGTGAAGGTTGCGATCGTGTTGGGCCTGGCCCACTCTTTCGCTTCTCTCTTCTCTTTCAGTTCTCGCCCCCACTGAATCGGTACAGAGGATCCACCGTGTTGAATTACGCCCGACCCCTGATCTCCCACGATTTTGTAGAGAGAGAGAGAGAAATGAGTTCAATTTTGAGAGGCTAATTAAGAGAGAGAAGAACAGTGTGTTTGATGTACAGTTGAAGGTTTCTTGATAATATGATGCTCCTTTTTGGCACTTGTTTCTCTTACGGGTTGCGATCGATGATGTTGAAAGCTTTTTTTACCATTTTGTTTCTGATTTGTGGACTTATACTACGGATAGAGATAAATAAATGCTCGTTGATCCACACACAAATGTAATTGAAATTGCCCGATACACGAGAGTGTCACATGAAAGATGCGAGTTAATTATATCTTATCTGGCTGTTGATACAACACAAATTCAGATAATATTGTGTTTGAAACCGTTCAACGCACAAATACAAACATGAATTAGATGGTCCTGATCAAATCAGCTGTTTGTTTGAATCGGGTATTTTTAGCATACTGCACAATTACTTGGATTTCCAATTTATCTTGGTCATTTCAATGATTTTTTTAAAAAAATTATATTTAATTCATTAAAAAATGGCGAGAAAAGAATTTTAGAAAATGAAAAGCTTTCAAGAAAATCGGGTATTGGGTGAGAAAAGTGGAAGTTTGAATAAGATTGACAAACAGAAATTATAATTTGGATTTGTTTTTAATGTTAGGTGGGATTTGATTATAATTCAGCTAATATATGTTACTTCTATGTCTCAACTAATAGAGACGGCCGTAGAAGTATAAATATTGGATGGTCTTACTGCGTACTACGGACACGAAGGAATAAGTTTGCCCTCATCAAGCGGCTATGCAGACTTGAACCCAAATATTAAGAGAGAAATTCTGCATATTTACCTCTTAAACCAACCAGGTGGTCTCTTTGGTTAACACGTCCAAAGAGGTACCTCGGTAGTTCACCCTGTGCTCCACTTTGTAGTCGCGTTTATTTATTTATTTTGGTACTTTGGAATATGTGTAGTCGCGTGTAGACTTGTTATACTTTGTGCATTGGCAAGTCAAGACTAGTTGGAACCGTTACTGGGTCAAAGTGCGCAACTAGGACGTTGAACCGTTACTGGGTCATAGTGCGCATCGAGGACGTTGCGTATTGACATAGGGAAGAATGTGAGAACCCAATCACAACCCTAGGTTATTACTTGGCCAAAAATTTTGTCACAAGTATTGACATAGGGAAGAATGTGAACCCAATCATGACCCTAGGTTATTGCTTGGCCAAAATTTTTCACGAGAGGTGCGGTGGTGGTTTGGAGCGGGCGTGAGAGTCGTGAGGATCAGACAAGGAGGTTTTGTATGGAGTTCCACATTGGTAATATATGGAAAGTAAATTCTATATATAAGGAAACGCAAACAGCTACTGTATAACTTGAGATTAACTTTTTGAGCCATGTGGCTAGGCTAAGGGTAAGCAGATCAATTGGCACGGGTCGTGACAGGTGGTATTAGAGCTTGCACCAATCGAAAGTGTGTGGTGGGTCCAACGAGAAGATGTGCTTGGGTGGGCCCGATAAGTGAGAAGTTTGAGGTGCTTGTTGTGCTTGGACGAATCCCACATGAGAAGAGTTTTAGGTGTTTGTCGTGTGCTTAGGCGGGACTTGTCACATATCACTTGGTGAGTGGGAGTGATGGACCTTAGGGCACAATGAGGACGTTGCAGTCCTAAGTGGGGGAGATTGTGGAGTACCACATCAGTATAAGGAAACACGGGTAGCTACTGTATAACTTGAGATTAAGTACTTTTTGAGCCACATGGCTAGGGTACGGGTCAGTAGGTCAGCTGACATGAATCGTTACATTTTGATTTGAATGCTGGTTACATTCAGAGCTCCTGCTAGTGTCTCTCTTGGGGTTTATCGAATTTGGTGATCTAACAGTATGGCGGAGGTCTAATAGTGGCTTCAGTTAGCATGGTGGTTTGGGTTTGGTTGTTGATATTAGGGTTTCTTTTTCTGGTTAGGCTTGTCCCATTAGGTGTAGGCTTGTCCTATTGGGTTTTCTTAGTTGGTTTCTTGCAAATCGAGGATTTGGGTTTCGGACTGGGCACATGATTGTTCTTAGCTTAGTTTAGGAATATGATGTTGTTCTTTTTGTTCCTGTTAGTCTTTGTAACAATTTCAAAAATTAATTAAAAAAATTTGCCATTCAAAAAAAAAATCGGAATTCTTATGTGGTCGGCATACATGTAAACTAGTCCGAAAGGCTAAAGATAAAAAAATATGGAGGTTGAGTTTACGCTATTTTTGGTGTTTTTTAGTCCGATAAATTTCACTATCCAAGACAACTCATTAATTTCCTCTTAAAATTTTCACTATTTTTAATGAAAACAAATGGCATTTTAGCATTAGTATGAAGACTAAGGATATAGCCCCATTTACCCACAAAAAAAAAAAAAGGGATATAGCCCCGGCCTTGAAAACTGATAGAGTTCTAAACAAAGAACTATTGAGGGTTTGAATCCCTGTCTCTCATTTTTCTCGTTGAAGAGAGTTGTTTTTTTGTTACTAGTTTTTAGCGGACCGGTACTTCTTTTATGATTTCGTTGGAAATCATATATTCTTCTTAGAAATTTGGGAAAATGACAGTTAATGACGTGTTTTGATAATTAATATCTACAAAGGACATTTTTAACATTAACAAATGTTCTTAGCATGTCATTGGTTGGTATTAATTATCAAAATATGTCCTGAGCCGTCATTTTCCCTAGAAATTAAAAAAAAAAAATTCTGATGTAAAGTAACCACTTGTAGGTCATGTAGGGGGCTTGCTCTGTGTTAATATTTGACCTCTCAATTTCGGCCTCTTCAACTCCTCTTCACGAGTGTGTTCAACGGGTTCGGTTCCGATGTCGTGGTTCAATGTGGGGGTTTTTTTTTTTTGGTTTGTTGTATTTTATTTTCTTTTGCTTGTTTCTATATTTTGGGACTGGTAATGTCCCCTCTTAGGAAAATGACGGCCAATAACGTGTTTTGATAATTAATACTCATCAATGACATTTTCAACATTAACAAATATTCTCAGCATATTCTTGGCGGATATTAATTATCAAAACACGTCATGAGCAGTCATTTTCCCTTATTTATTGTATGGTGTTTTGCTTATTTATAAATAAATCGAGTTTACTTTCTGATAAAAAAAAAATAAAAGAAATGCCAAGTTGGCGGGTTAGTCCGAGTGGAAAGGGAAAAAAAAAACAAGAATGGAACGCGTGAGTAGAACTGGGCAACAGACATGAGACACGATAACACGAAACGAACCGGAAACGAAATTAGCGGGTAAAGGTTGAACATTTCTGACACGAAACACGAAAATGACACGACTTGAGAACACGAATTCTAAATGAGTCGGGTTCGGGTTGAACACGCGAAACACGAAATTGACACGACTAACACGATTACTAATCTGTGTCAGTTATTAACACGAACATATATACATAATTTATGGTATATATGTAATTTTATATAGGGTTGGACAACAGACACGATAACATGACACGAACCGGACACGAAGTTAACGAGTTAGGGTTAAGCATTTCTAACACGAAACATGAAAATGATATGACTCGAGAAACACGAATTCTAAATGGGTCGGATTCGGGTTGGGTGATTTGTGACACAAACCTAATTAATACGACACGAACATGACCCGACCCGACATATTACCCAGGTCTACGCGTGAGTGAAGCCGTGAACTAGCCTTTCGGAACAGTGTCAAAATAGGTGGCTGGGTTAGGAAGGACAGAGCCCACATGGTCCCTGTCATTATTGTCACTAGATGTTTTTTCTAATGCTACGTCCACCGAGTTTTTTCGGTGACCAGCCCACCGAATGATGGGCCCCACCCCTTTTAAAAAAAAAAAAACAGCAGAAAACAAAACAAACAGAACCACGCGAAAACCCCACAATTCAAAAAACGCGCGCGATCTTCTTCTTCTTCTGGTTCCGAGAGAGAGAGAGAGAGGGGACGGGCTACACCACCTGCACCGACGACCCGCATCACCACCTCCGACCACCACGTCAACAGCTCCACCTCCGACGATCACCTCCACCACCTCGCAAGAACCGCGTGAAAAACTGCTGATTTGTCCTAGATTCTAATCGTGACGCACTCCACCACCAAGGTTTACGTCTCTCTCTCTCTGAACTTGCCGATTTACCCTCTCTCTCTCTCTCTGAACTTGCCGATTTACCCTCGATTCTGCATCTTCAAACCCCTGAAAATTAGAGTTTCAAAATTTGGGAAAATTACAGATTTTTTTGTTTAATTTGATTGCATAAATTAGGGTACGAAATTGATATCGGCTAGCTGAACCTGTTTCACGTGGGCTGCGAAATCCATCTTTGGAATGGCATGGTAAATTGGGAATGGGATATTTGGAAAATCAAACACATAGCAATATGATTTTTGAGTTGGATTCCTGTAATAAATGGTAGGGACTTGTAGATAGAACAGGATGCTTATGGACATATGGCCTCCTAAAATTTGATATTTGCAGTTCTTTGTGAGAAAAATTAGGCGGCTTTTATTGATGGATGTTTCCACTTCGAGTTTGTGCATCTATGCTTTATACGAATAATTTTGTTCATATGTGCTCGTTTCATAGTCTTGGTTTTGAAAAATATCAGAATAATGGATGGTAAGAGGGGTTTTTGAACCTTAATTTTGTGAATTTTATACCTGAGATTGTTATTTGTTTTGAAAGGTTTCAATGGGGTTTATATTCAATGTAGCTCACTGATTTGTATGACAAAAATAAACACATAACAATTTAGAATAAAGGGAAGTGCACTTTTTTTACTGCTATTGCATTTTGGACTACAATGGGCTCTTTAGGAGTAATTTTTTGGTGGCTTCAAACTATGTTTGATCATGACGTGGTTGCCATGTAATTATGCTAGTTGAACTTGTTTCCCATAAACAGTACTAAGCAATAATTATGTATGTTATAATTGTCCTGAGTTGTGATAATGCTTACTTGTTGAGTTAATTTTTGAAAATGTAGGTGATGTTTCCGTTTCCATCACCATCGTATTTGATGTTGTCGGATTCCGTTCCATCGACACTGCCGCCTCGACCGAGTGGAGACAATGAACAAGAAGTAGAACAGGTATTAAGTGGAGACAGTGAACAAGTAGTAGAAGAGGTATCGAGTGGTTCTTCAATTCAAGGTTGTGATGAGATATGTAGTAATGAGGATGGAAAGGAGGCAATAGAAAATTCTGAACAAATAGTTGAGGAACCAAAGGTTGGAATGATATTCGATACACAAGATGAAGCTTACCAGTATTACTCAAGATATGCTCAACAAATGGGATTTGCTGTGGCAAGAAGAAACTCGAAAAAGGGAAAAGATGGAAACGTGAGACATTTATGTTTTGAATGCAATCGTGGTGGAAAGGCGAGGGTGAAAACAAGCAATCCAGTCAAACCACGACCACAAACAAAATGTGATTGTCGAGCTCGAATTAATTTGTCTACAAACTCGAATGGAAAGTGGAAGATAAATCGGGTTGCCTTGGAGCACAATCATGAAAATAGCCCGGGAAAGGCCAGGTTTCACAAGAACTATAGGGTCCTTGATGAACATGTGAAAAGAAAGCTCCTACTGAATGATAAAGCAGGGATTAGGACATGCAAGACTTATGACTCACTTCAAATTGAAGCAGGGGGACCTGAGAACCTTCCATTTCTTCCCAAAGATTGCCGAAATTATGTGGATAAAGAGCGACATAAATTACTTGTTGAAGGGGATGCTGAGGCAATGCATAGCTATTTCATGAAGATGAAAGCGGACAATTCTGACTTCTTTTTTGCCATGGATTTGGATGATGAGGGTCGATTAGTGAATGTTTTCTGGGCTGATGCAAGGAGTAGGGCAGCTTGTAAGGAGTTTGGGGATGTTGTGACGTTTGACACAACATACTTGGTAAACAAGTATGACATGCCTTTTGCTCCATTTGTAGGTGTAAACCATCACGGTCAGTCAATTTTATTAGGATGTGGTCTCATCTCTCATGAAGACACCAAGTCATTCTCGTGGTTATTTAAGACTTGGATGACATGCATGTGGGAATGTGCTCCCAAAGCAATTATTACCGATCAATGTATGTCCATGAAGAATGCTATCGAAGAAGTATTCCCTAACACCCGACACCGGTGGTGCATATGGCATATCTTGAAAAAAGTGCCAGAAAAGTTGGCAAAGTACGACTCGTATAAATCAATTTCAACTTCTTTGCGCAATGCAATTTATGATTCACTGACAATAAAAGAATTTGAGGATGCTTGGGATGTGTTCATCAAAAAGTACCAACTCCAAGATAATGAATGGTTACATGGGTTGTACTTAGAGAGGAATCGATGGGTGCCAGCTTTTGTGAAAGACGTATTTTGGGCAGGAATGTCATCCACACAAAGAAGTGAGAGTATGAATTCATATTTTGATGGTTACATCAACTCAAAGACGACCTTGAAACAATTTGTAGAGCAATATGGAAATGCATTGGCTAAAAAGGTGGAAAATGAGAAACATGAAGATACGAAAGATTTGCACTCTTATATCCCGTGCATAACTGCAGCTGAGTTAGAAAAGCAATTTCAAAATGCTTACACGCATGCGAAGTTTAAAGAGTTTCATGCCGAATTTTTCGGAAAACTTAATTGTTCTTTGAAAGAAAGAAAAGTATGTGATGTTTGGTCGGAATATGAGGTACAAGAAGACATGACATTTGGAGAAGTTGGAGAGGAATGGACAAAACGTGTGCCATTTATTGTCGAGTTTAATAGTGAGACTAATGAAGCAATTTGTAATTGTCGATTATTTGAGTTTAGAGGAATGGTGTGTCGACATCAATTGATGGTATTCCATGAAAGAAGAGTTCAAAAAGTACCTGAGAAGTATGTCTTGAGAAGATGGAGAAAAAATCAGAAAAGGGCTCATACTAAAATTCGAATCAACTACGATAACTCCTCATCGACAATTGAAGCACGCCGGCATGACAACATGTGCAATCTCTTTAATGAGGTTGCAGATTTGGCAGAAGATTCTCAAGAGAAATATGATAAGGTGATGGGACGGCTACAAGAGCTAAAAAGAGAGTTGATTGAATGTTCAGATGATTGTGGTAGTAATAAAGCTTCCGGTACTCCAAATGATTCTTGTCCACTTGGAGATGGAGTTCTACCTTCCAAAGAGAGCAGGAAGATCCTTGACCCGGTAGCTCTCCGTCGAAAAGGGAGACCAGCAACGAAAAGAAAGCAAGGTTTTGTTGAAAAACTTGGTAAGAAGAAGAGAGAACCAAAAAAGAAGACATTGTCAAATGAAAAGGCAAAGGTATACACTTTTTGATTTTGTTGTTGTATACTCTTTTTTTTTGAAATTTGTTGCATACTTGTTAAGATAGATATATACATATGTTGGATGAATGCTTATAATTATATTATTTCACTCATTTTAGGAGAATGCAGATGGCAATGTGTTTGGGACACAAGAAAGCGTTGCAAATGTAAATGTAAGAAACTTTTTTATTGCTAAGTTCGTTCCTTCTATAATTTCTTTATTACGTTTTTTTTTTGTGGGCAGAGTTTCCAAGGCTATATGGGGCAATTCATGTGGCCAAACATGATGCCTCATAATATGCAACCAACTATGGCACAAGTTTGGAGAGGACAATCGGGTACTCACGTTTGGGGAGGAGGACAATTGAGCAATCACCAAAGTGAAGGAACAAGTTTCAACCAAGTTTTTAACAACTTTCCAACTTCACAAAGCAACTTGCCAAGTTTACTTGATAGTCAATTTTGGAGAGGACAGTCAGGTACTCAAGTTTGGGGAGGAGGACAATCGGGTACTCAAATTTGGGGAGGACAATCGAGCAATCACCGAATGCAAGGACATGATTGGGGAGGAGGACAACAAAGTTTTTTGGAAATTTTGAATGCAAGAGCTAATGGTGAACAATAGAAAACTTTTTTGATGAGTATGAACATGTGTCTCCTTTTTGTGGGTTACGACTTAGTTTCGGATCATTAGAATTTTTTGCTTTTAATGGGAGTCGAACATATGTCTCTCATTTGAAGTTCCCGTTTCACTTTTGGTGGATTGAAAGTTTTGGGTTTGGATTTGTCTTAGGCCACAACGAGAATTTGGTGATTGGTTTTGTAAACTTGTGAAAATGCAGTGGAGAGCTCTCTTTGAAAATCTGATTATAGTTTGAACTATTTTAGTAATGTGACTGGTTTAGTAATCTGATCGTGTCTTTTGCTCTCTTTGAAAATCCAATTGTGGTTTTGAAAAACTGTGTTAAGTTGCACAAATCTATGTAAGGCAAGTTATTAAAGCATAGTATTTGTTGTGATATTTTGTTCCCGAAAGGCAGATTAATCAAACATTACAATGTTTAAGTTAGTAATTGTTATCAGTTTGAATTCTAAAATGTCCACAAATGCTGGCTCAATAAGTGGATTCTTGTTTGAGTGATTTAGACGGAATTCTTGTTCCAGAACTTGCATTGGAAACTGTATTCGTCTGTAATGCTCTTCGAAAAAAGGAGACTCAAAAGGATACTACAACATCGTACTTGTAATTTGAGGACAATATTTGAAAAATTTTGGGCAGCATCTCCCCTGTTTTTTGTCCCAGCCCGACGTCTAGCGTCTCGGTCAAACAACAGGCAGCAACAATAAACAACAAAAACAGCGTTTTATAAGCCCACGTCAGGCATTTCTCATCCTAATTATCATTCACAAAATCAAAGTTATAAAATCCTAAGCTGGGCAAACCAAGTCAAGCAAACAAATCATGTCTACAACCCACGCCGGGTCATCATTTTTAAATCCACAATTCCTGTGTAAACCAGCGCCGAGTCATTCTCATTACGATCATCAGTCACATTCAAATTTAAAACTTCAAATAAACTGAAGCATTGTTATGAGCAAACCACAAGGTAAAAGAAAGTAAGGCATCCATTGATATCGATCAAGTGTGGTACATGTGTCATGAAATTAGGATACAAAAAGGAGACACAAGCTAAGTATTATTACATCAACTTTCTATCCTGGATAGTGCACCAATAAAAATAAATAAATGAGCAAAAAGAAAGGAAAAGCCTAGATTGTCACTTCTTGCAAGGTCCCTTTGGAGTCTTCCGAGTCATGTTCACCAGGGCCATCCACGTTTGCTTGCACATAATTGCACCGAGCAAAAAGAAAGGAAAAGAACATTGCAATGTACATGCACGTATTTGCACCACCATGGCCATCCACGTTTGCTTCCACAGGTACGAGCAAAGGTGGGTAATCGGTGCGGAGTTGAGCAGGTTGAGACGACAATTGCACATTGCAATGAACTTCGACATACACCTCCAAGCTATCCAACTTTCATATATTCCAGGGACTTTTCCAACAAAAAGAACATAAGAGGACCTTTTTCCAGCAATTCCTAGATAAAAAAGAAGAAGCAATGTCAACAAAGAATTGAAACATGATCAGAACATTCTTACAAAGATACGGGAAAGAGGCATTATAGCCAGGGTCCTATTCACTATTTTATGCCATTTGTACATGATCTAGTAAAAAGTGTCTATAATATGCTTCTTTGAATTATGACAATGGACTAAGTTATTCGGGTTGAAGTCTATGATGTTATAATTCTGTGGAAATCATATCATCTGGTATATGTTTGTTGTGATGTGTCTGTGGTTGTTTTGCAGGTGTAGTCATGTTTGCTCCTATGGTTAATCCATGTGAATCGAGCATAACTAAGGAAGACATGTTTGGAACATGGGAGATGTGGGTGCGAAGGAGAAAACTGATGTACAATGTAGCAAGAAGATTCCCTACATTACTCAGTTACTTCTACAAAGCAAATACCCATGACTTGTCCTGTTTTTATTTTCAAAAAGAGTTCATTAGCAGTTCATTCCAACAAAAATCAATGTTTATTTGATGAGATCGCAAATTTTTGAAATTTCGAACAGGTAATCAGACACACTAACAGGTAGCAAACAAGTAAACAGAAAATCAGACACAAATTCGCAATTTCGAACCCTAATTCATTAGACCAGTGCACACAAAGTTTCTCAACTTCGAACACTAATTTTCATTAGACCAGTGCACACATAGTTTCTCAACTTCAAACCCCAATTTACCCAATCAAACTGAACACAAAAAATCTGCAATATCCCCAATTTTTGAAACCCTAATTTTTGGGGGTTTGAAGATGGAGAATCTAGAGCAAATCGGAAAGTTCAGAGAGAGAGAGAGAAGAAGAGGAGAGACCTTGGCGGTGGAGTGCGTCCCAATTTGAATCTAGGACAAATCCGCAGGTTTTCACGATTCTCGCGAGGTGTTGGGGGTGGTCGCCGGAGTTGGAGCCACTGACGTGGTGGTCGGAGGTGGTGATGAGGGCGCCGGCGAAGGTGGTGGTGATGGGGGTCCTCGGCGTAGGTAGGTGGAGGACGTGGTGCTCGCATTTCTGATTTTCTCTCTCGCTTTCTCTGGGAACCAGAAGAACAAGCATTGGTTTTGTTTTGTTTTCTGCTGTTTGTTTTGTTTTTTTGTTTTTAAAGAGTGGGGCCCATCATTCGGTGGGCTGGTCACCGAAAAAAACTCGGTGGACGTAGCATTAGTGTTTTCATTACATGGTTTATAGTACATTTTGGAACGTTGCGCTAAAGTAGAACAAATTAAAAGTAGCACGTGATTCTTATGTGGGGCATTGCCACGATTCATCATCCCCACATGTCTGAAATTGAATCCTTACAGAGTTCGGGTCAGACCCCATTTTACTTGGAGGGAGGGGGGCTGGGGACAGCAGAAAACTGCTGTGGCCCATTTTGGGATCCATCCCGGTTTCGTTTCGATGATCGGAATCGTTCACTTTGTAGAGCTTGTTGAGTAGAAAAATTATAAAAAAAAATCAACTTAATTGGATATTATTAAGTGGCTGATCGGAACCTTTTTATCTTGAAAAGAATAGATATGAAATACTGGATCAAATCCACTGTAACCCATGGACTAAGAGTTATATGGGCTCCGATCAGGTATTTAATGATATCCAATTAAACTGATTTTTTGCACAGTTATTCTACTTGACGAACTCTACAAAGTAAACGATTCTGATCATCGGAGCGAAACCGGGGTGAGCCCCAAAATCGAGGCAGCAGCACGCTGCTGTCCCCTTGGGGACAGTAGCCCCCCGCGTCGATTTTACTTTGGTATCGCGCTAACATCTATTCGGAAATTCTCGAGTACTTGTAGTGGATCATCTATTAGTGATGACACTTTTTACTTCATCGTAGTAGTGCATTTACATGCATGCAGCTCGACTCCTTCGTTATTACTCCCTTCGTTCCTTATTATTTGTCTGAATTTTTTTTTTTTTAAGTAGATATGTAACGATTGCATCTATATTCAGATTAAATCTCATCATTTCCTTTATATATTCTACTACTTTGCAACAATTACTATTATTTACCAATAAGGAATATTTTTGAAAAATCATCAAATTTCTACTTCTAGTTATAGAAAAGGACTAATAAAAAATCCCGAAATGAAATAATGAACTAGCAATTAGGAATGGAGGGAGTATTATTAAGAAAGATTTTAGGCATTTTGGACTAGGCTTTAATGTTTGATCTAGGCTTTTTAAGCCTTTGAATTGTTTGAGCTGTATTGTTTAAATCAGGACACTTAAGTATTTTTCAACTTTCTTGGTTGGATTCCCTTACCCTTCTTCCAATAAAATATTACTTTTTCCCATAAAATAGAAAAAAGGGGAAACTATAAGATTTCTAGTATCTCACACATGAACATTAGAAGTGAAGTGAATGTTAGGATCAAATATTTGTGACCGGAAAATGACCACATACTATAAAGTAGGAGCACTAGTAGGAGTATCTTGCAAGTGTGAATGCCTCTTTCTTTTTCCTATTGGTTTGGGTCCCAATCCAAAGAAAGTGAGTGTGAATGCAGGAAGAGTCAAGACTGGTCACCAATAGTATTCATAAAAGATAATGTTATTAGTAGTATTTCCGAAAACAAAGGGCAAATACAAGTGTTCACCTCCATAAATAGACAACCCCCCTCAGTTATCTCAACACAATACAAACCCAACTCACCACCATACTCTGTTTTAGCACAACACAACCCACCACCAAATACCACTCATTCACCGCAACCACCACGTATAATCCGACAGAGATGGCAGATGGAAGGAGGGAGATGATCGGC
>BPLS01015420.1:0-37897 GCA_019656275.1 Rhododendron kiyosumense | reverse complement strand
ACCTATCAACTCCAAAGCCTTACCCACCTCATTCTTTCTTCAAATAATTTTTCTGGCCCCATTCTTGAATCAAATAGATTCAGTGAAAGTCTCATAGTGCTCAAACTACTGGATAACAACCATAGTTTTTAATATCGGCCGGTACGAACCGTATTGGCCGGTTCGTACCGGAATTTGAGGGTTCCGGTTCGGATATAGGCCGGTATAACGGGGAGACTGGAAATCACAGGTGAACCGGTCGATTCCCGATACGTATCGATATGCAATGGATTTGTCGGCCGGTTCATCCGGTTCAGGCCGGTTCGGCAAAAACAAAACAAAACCAAAAAAATAGAGCTTTTCTTTTTTTTTTGATCCACAAAAACAGAGCTCCTTCCATGCATCAAACTATCAACTTCTTCTACTTTTCACAGCTTTTTCCCTAAAATTTTGGATCTTGTCTTGGAAAATAAGTAAATAACACAGAAATTGAAAGTTGAAACCCAAATCCGTTTATTACCTGCCGTTGGCTTTCTTACCCATCATTTTACCATTTAATATGTACCTCACTTGCTCCCATAGCCGCTAGTGCTCGGACGGCGGCTTTGAGCTCAACCCATGAAGAAGATCGCCGGAGAGAGAAGAGGCAGAGGCGAGAGGGGGGTTGATTGGTGGGAGTGATTTTGCAGGTGTTAGAGAGAGAGGGGGTGAAGTCTGCAGCGGCATGATTTGGCCGTCTGGTTTTGTTCGTTGCTATGTTGGGAATTTGGGGTTGGGGTTGAACTTGAGAAGAAGAGTAAAGTTAGAGAGAGAGAGAGAGAGACTGAAAATTTTTTCATGAGTGAGGGTGGGTCGGTGCACTGGGGGTATAGTTTACTTTTTTGCCGATTATCTTTTTTTTTTCAGAATATTTTTTTTCAGAATAAGAAAAATAATATTTTAATGGGATAACTTAAAATGTAGAGAGTCTGGGGTAGTAGATATTTTAAAAGTGAGTTTTTGCTCTCTAATTTGGTCCAAAATTTAAAGATATCGGTGCTGATGATAGATTTTCTATATTCTCTTTTCTTGTTGATTTTGCGTGGCATGACTCACGAGAGTAAAAGTTACCAAACTAATTTCTTTATTCACCACCTCTATCAAGGACCGCAGCAACTATTTTATAATTTCTTTTAAAAAAAGTAGTTTAGTACGTTAGTGACTTGAAATGAAAAATCCTATTGACTTGCAGATTTTGATAAATTATCGGATATTTCACATGAAGAGAATGAGCTATTACATGCCTTAAATTAATTAAAATGTGGAATTTATGCCAATATTGGGGGAAAAAGTATATTTTTCATGTTTTATACATGTTGATGATTTTTAAAAATTCACGACTGCGACACCCGATTCCCGCGATGTATCACTGATGCGTCCCGACACCGATATACCGCGACCGATACCGTGACGGCAACCGATACCGCGATTTAAAACTATGATAATAACTTCTCTGGCACCATTCATGATTCATTTACCGTGGGAAATCGTTTGAAAACGATCAATCTTAATGGAAATGGATTTACAGGGCCAATACCGAAGTCTCTGGTTAACTGTAAAAACCTAGAAGTGCTAGATATCGGAAGAAACAAGTTCTTTGATGAATTTTCGCGGGAAATTTACCGAACTTGCATGTTCTAATCTTGCAATCCAACAAATTCCACGGTTCCATCATGACTTCCACTATCGAATTTCCCTTCCCCATGTTGCGAGTTCTTGATATGTCGAACAATCATTTCAATGGTCCATTGCCCATAAATTACTTCGAAAGTTTCAAAGCAATGATGAATGTGGATGAAATGCATTTTGAAATTGGATTATGTGGGAACTAATCGTTATGGTAAAATTTATTATGATTCTTTGACTATAGTACTCAAAGGATCGGCCATTGAAATGACAAAAATCCTCAAAGTTTTCACAGCCATTGATTTATCAAGCAACAAGTTTGAGGGTGAGATTCCGATATCATCGGTGGGCTAATTTCGATTCGAGGACTGAACTTATCACACAACAGCTTCGTAGGTCATATACCAAAGTCACTTGGTAATTTGACGAGAGCTTGAATGGTTAGACCTCTCATTAAACAAGCTCACTGGGGAGATCCCTCCACAACTCACGAATTTAATCTCTCTCGGAACGCTTAACCTTTCGCAGAATTGCCTAACGGGGCCTATACCTCGAGGTAAACAATTCGATACATTTTCAAATGATTCTTACATCAACAACTCGGAGTTATGTGGACTTCCGTTGTCGAATACATGTGGGGATTCTAAGGCAACACAGCCACCACCATCGACATTTGAAGAAGAAGATTCAGAACATCTGAGTGGATTTATTTGGGAAGTCATTCTTCCAGGGTATGGATTTGGACTGGTCGTTGGACTCGTCATGGGATATCTTATGTTCTCGTTTGGTAAACTTCAATGGCTTGTGAAGATGGTTGAAGATGAAGGAAACAGAAACAAAAAGAGGCTGTAAAGCAATGGTCGGAGACAGAAGAAATTAGCAAAATGCAAATGGTATTGTATGGTAAGTGTTACAATGTCATTCATCAACTTATGCCCACAAAACGAGAAAAAACGAACAAACAAACTTGCTTTTAGTTGTTATCTAATTGTTTCATTTCTATTATAAGTTTGAGCCCCATGAACATATAAAGGTGAGTGGGACAAAAGTTCCTCAAGTAGTTTCATGCATTCCACTAGTTATCTAGTTGTGCATATGTGCTTGCTTTAATTTGTTTTAAGTTTTTCTTTTTAAAGAATTCGAATTTTGCAGATATGGTGGAAGTGTCATGAATCTCTTGCAAGTCTCAGATATGGGTTTCTGGCATTTCTCTGAGGAAAAACTTTGATTGTAGGAGGTGGATCTGATGGGAGGTTGAGAATAAAAAGAGCACGGCCAAGTGAGAAGATTTATGCTGAGGGTGATCAGTCCAAAACTACTGTGCTTTCTTTACAAAATTTCGTACTTACGTATTCCATATATCTTTTTGTATCCCCTTCCGGCCTTTCCAGTCTTGGAAGAAAGAAGAGAAAATACATATCTAATATATGTTGAACTGCTTTCTGGTTTCTAAATAGATGGATTCAAATAATCTTTGCCAATTATATCCAAAGGGATCGAACATAGGAAAATGCTAACATAGATGCTATAGAAAGTCTGCTAGGAAATATTTTGAATCAGAAGTCTTGCATGCCCAAACCAATTGGAAGAACCATCCAATGATCAAGGACCAGAAGTCAAGCCACTTTTGCCTTGTTTGGCTTGAGGCTTAGAAACTGCAGCAGTTTTTTTTATTTCTCTACTTTGATATACAAACGTGGTGTATTATTGATTTGAAGGAATATCAGCTAATGGGAAGGGCATTGGAGAATAAGGTGTCACATCCTTCCATACGTCAAGATAAAAAGTATAACGGGCATGGTGTGCCACCCAATTGTTTGTACGACGAACAAGACTAAACTCAAGTCTTCTAAAAGAGGATGCTTCAAACCTTATGTCTCCCAAAATAACTTATACAAGAGCCAAAGCATTTTCTAGAAAACTTCCCGACTGAATTGGGAATATGAAGTCCTTGAATGTATTGTTATCCTGTCATTGCGAATTCCAGGGATTCATTACTATGTCTAACGGGAAACTTACGTGCCTCACTTGGCTACGATTTGCGGAAAATAAATTTCATGGTTTTCTCCCATCATCGTCAAAACTGAAAAATCTGATCAGTTTTTTTCTTCTACATAATAACTTCACAGGACCCGTCGTGTTTGGGGTGGTGTAAACGGTGGTCTAAACCTAACAAATCTTCTTATGTAAGATTTATCAAATACGGAATAATAGTCTCACAAGTCCCCTTCCGTCACAAGTAACTCTACCTCCAAGTCTAGTCTTCTTAGATTAGGCCATAACTTCATCGATGGTACAATTTCTTCTTGGTTATTCGGTTCTTTAGCACGGGAATTTGACTGACAATTTCTTCTTGAACTGAACTAATCTTACAACATCCTTATAGGTCATATACCATAGCTATTAGGTACAAAGCTCTAATTATTAGACCTCTCATGAAACAAGCTCATAAAGGGAGATCCCTCAACAGGTCACAAGTTTGACATCTCTTGCAATCCTAAACCTTTCGCATAATCAACTAGTAGGACAGAGACCTTGAGGCAAGCAATTTGATACATTTTCAAATGGTTCTTACATCAAATCTCAGCGTTACGTGGATCTCCATTACCAAATGCATGCAGCAATTTGGGTGCACCAGAACCACTACCCTCAATGTTACAACAAGAAAATCATTCACAATCTTCAAGTGGATTTGGTTGGGGAAGTTATATTGCCCGGTTTTGGATTTGGACTACTATTTGGACTTGCCAACCTATCCCTGTTTTCATATTCCTTATTTCAATTGATTGGGCGGAACACAAGGGTTGGTTTGGTTTGGATATGCACATAGCCTTAAAACTGAGCATTTTGGATTGTTTCTACTTTTATATTTTCCATGCTTACGAGTCTCAGCCAAGAGAGTCATCTCATTCCTGACATTTTGGTGGCCTGAGGTCATGCTTCTCATAGGCATCCCATGTTTCATAACCCTTCCAAATAATTAAACACATCCCAATTTAATGGGTTTTATGATTATTCACATAATTAAAGTCAGAATTCATGTGAAAATGTGTTGCAACCTTTCACAAAAACCTCTCTCGCCATCTTTTCAAAAAAAAAAAAAAAACCAAACCCGAAATCCATTAATTATTTTGAAATTTTTTAAGTCCTTTCCCATTTTCACTTTTTGTACGATCAATCCAATCCCCCTTATTGTCACATCGAAAACAAGCGAAATTCTTCAGATGATCAATAACATTTTGCCTCTAAAAATCTATCGAAAGTCCTTAACTGTAGTACAATCCATTTTCTTTCTTTCTTTCTTTAAGTTGAGGAGGAAAGACGGGTTTTGAATGAGTATGACCTTCCTACGTACAACCTCCTCTTAATAAACCTCTTCTTCTTCATGATCTTATTTTTCCAAATCAATGGTATACATGGCCAGATGTGCACTCAAGAACAGACCTTTGTTTTTTATTTTATTTTATTTAACGAACGGAGCTTTGTATTGCTTTATTTTAAACAACACGTTTCCTTGAATGAAACTGTTTCTCGATATTGTGATGCTTTTTCAATCCCTTCCTATCCGAAGATGGGAGTCTTGAAAGCAATGTTGTGATTGTTGTTTGCGGGATGGGCTCGATTGTGAGAGACAGATTTGACAGGTCAAGTAATTGGACTCCACCTTAGGTGCAGCTGAGGTCGAGTCGAATGGCAACTTCTTGCTTGGTTGATTGATGGGCTCCAAGGCACCATCAATTACAATAACAACTTCTTTCTTGGCTTCTGCAAATGTGTTTCGCATATAAAAGATACTAAGATAGTGGAGGAAGCACTTGCTTGGCTGCTGCAAGTGTGTTTCACATTCGTGGGTGGTGTTTTAATTTTTCAATCTTCACTTGAAAGGCATCTTCTACTTGTGAATTTCATATCAATCACTTACTGTTTCCTCCATTTGCAAATTTCAAAATTACTGATTTAGTCATCCTCCTCGCATTCATTCATGATGGAGCATGAGATATGGTTGCCAAAATTCCTCATCGATGCATGAAACACAAGCTCATTAAGTCAAAACTTTATTGATTGCCGCTTCATGCATGTTGTTTTGGTTCTTGGTAGACATCCTAAAAGCGAATTAGGACAAACAATTTTTCTTTTTCCCCCCTGCGAAGACTGGAAACAGAAAAATAAGATACAGCTTAATCCTGGATAAGCAAAGGATAACAAATATTTTTAGTGTCATAATGTGAGCAGTGTCGTGGAGGACGGTCCGGGCGAAGCGGTAAGGTTGTTCCAAAGTGACTTGGAGGTCACATGTTCGAGTTGTGGAAATAGTCTCTTTGCTTGTGAGGGTAAAGATACACGTACACACAATCCCTTCCTAGACCCTGCAGAGCCGTGTACTGCTTAACCTCAATGTTAGCAGTGCACTTGCATCTACATAATGGGTGTAATACAATTCCCACTAAGCCCTTTGTTTTCTGCTGAAAATATGAAAAAGTGTTATCCAGAAAACGATGGAATACCATCCCACTAAAAGCATCTAGTAAAAGATGGAATATCTACCCAGTGATCATTAAGCGTGGAAAAAGAAGCCATGTTATTTGTTTTAGTTTGCAGCAGATGCCTACAAAACATTTCGAGTACTTCTCCTCAATTGGAAAACTTGTCATTTTTCTGTGTTCAACAGGAAAGATGGGCCTTCAACAAGTATGGCTTTCCTACAATCAACTATTTAACCTCTTCATCTTTCTCTTCCTTTGCCAACTCACATGTTTGCATGCCCAACTCTACATTGCTGCAATTTAAACGAAAATTTTCCTTCAATAAATCTGCTTCTCAAGAACTGTGTGATGGTTATTGGGGAATCACTTCTTTCCCAAAGATGAAGTCTTGGAAAAAGGGTTCGTATTGTTGTTCTTGGGATGGGGTCGATCGTGACGGAATGGGTCGAGTAATTGGACTCGACCTCAGCTGCAGCTCGCTCCAAGGCACCATCCATCCTAATAGGAGTCTATTCCTCTCCTTTCCCCACCTCCAAAAGCTCAACCTCGCTTACAATGACTTTTCCATGTCTCTCATCCCACCTGAATTCACTCGGTTCACCAAAAGCCTGTTAGGAAATATTTTGGATAAAAAATCTTTCACGCCCAAGTCAATTGGAAGAACCATCCAATGATCAAGGACCAGCAGTCAAGCCACTTTAGCCTTGTTTGGCTTGAGGCTTAGAAATTGCAGTAAATTGGTTTTTTCTATAAATTTGATTTGAAGGAATATTAGCATCCTATCTCACCCCTTCCGTCAGATATATAATGAAGTCTTAACGTTGTAGGATTCTAAGACCCGCATCTCATGATTTCACACAATTTATTCCTCTTTTTTTTTCTTGTTATGTAATTGTGACCACGTTTTAACGTTTCACATTACCCATATTCACTAGAGCCTCCTTCCATATAGAGTGTTGGGTCTGAGATCAATATTAAACAAAGGCACGATGTCATTCAGTATCCAAAAGGTTTCCTCAGTGGCATTTGGACCACAAGGTAGTTTGACATCAATTCTTGTCAATCTCTAGACACTATTTTAAATATGAGATCAACTTCAAGATAGAACGGACAAAACACATAAGGCACATAAAGTTGTGTGCTCAAATTGTGAAGCCAGACTCCTAAAGCTCTGGGTTTTAAGAAATCCGTAAACTAATGCTCTGATACCATTTCTGTCACGACCCAAAACCTACATTGGAAGTCATGATAGGCCAAGTGGGTGTTATGCCGCCGAAGGCCTGCTCATATTTTAGTTTAGGGATTTCTCGCATCATTGTCATTATAAACCATATAAGCAAAGTATGCGGAAGTGTAGAATAAATAACATAATTTCAGAGCTTCTAAGTGTACAAGTATAATAATTACAAACCATTAGACTACAAATGATTCTCCACGGTTATTCTAGCACCCCATTCAGTCCACAACTTGCTATCTACCTTAACCTGAAAAATTGGAAAAGGTTTTCATAAGCCGAAGCTCAGGTGAGAAACGTATACCAAAGTTATAAGTTTGACCATGGAAATACCCCCACATTATAAAACAGTTCAAAGCAACAATTCAAATATTTCGTTGACCATCCAGTACATGCATTTTTGTCCGAAAGCTCATTTCTTCGATCCAAGAGATGGACCCTTTTTATTTCATTTCTCTTTCAACTTTTGCATTTTTGAGCGATAATAGCATTCAACAGTATTTTTGCCAGTCGGTTGGGGAGCGCCCCATTGACGAGTGGTAAGATATCATTATCTGGTGATGCCTGGCTGCATCTCCTACCTTATTACTTCATGCCACTAGTATCTTTACCCATCACCTAGTGCTCAGGACATAGTTCGAATGAATCATATTATCACGAGCATGTGCTAGCAATCAGTAAAATTCAAGTTTCCAAAACATATTGCCATGGTCTAATTTAACTGAAACTCTAATTTAACTAAAACTCAAAAGATTTATAAACCAGCCATTGCATGCATTAACATCAATTAAACCAAGTAAGAAGTTCAAATTCCATATTTTCCAGCAAAATCAAACAATGGCATCTCATTCCAAAATTTCAAAAAATAAATGTGACCAAGGTATGCACAACTCACCAAAAAGATTGCGTTTAGCTTTAACACGCGATCACTTCACTTCCACAATACTTGCACCTAAACACACAATTATCGTGATAGTTACTCACAAAATTACCTTTACTACTAACTTAGTTAAAGCTAGAGTAATATCATTTTTATGACTTAGTTTTGGGCATCAATCTTGCAACCCATCTTAGGATATAGTTCACGATTTAAGGACTATTTTTCCATGTTCCAAACTCGGGGTCTTACTGCCACAACTAGAAGGCTAGAGTTAAATTGTGTATAAACCATCCTCTTACGATTACTTTAAACTAAAACAGAGCTACGGCAGCGAGTCCTAAGTCGGAACTCTTTGCCGGAAGTAGTAGTTTTACTCTTTAATTAAGTTCTTCGGCACGTCGGTTGTGGCAAAGTTCTTGCGCGAGAAAGAGAGGTGCTCTGTGCATGAGTGTGTGGTTGTATGTGATTTGCCCCAACTCAACTTCCTCCAATACCCATATTCTAATACACGTTTGTAAGTAAATTAGTGAGTGAATGAGAGATTACCATAAGAGACAGTAGGATTTCCCCTAGTGAAATTGGTCAGAACGGCTAGCGGTGAATTCAGGGCTGGCTCCGGGGTAAGCCCCGCAAGCCCTCGGGCTTGGGCAACCCCTCAGGCCGGGGCAACCAAAAAAAAAATATATATGTCAGTTAGGTATAAATACAAAAAAGTTTTCCATTACTAGCACAAAGATTATGTTTGGTGCTTCGGCCGCTAGGATGCTATCAATGTTTTGGGCAACCCAAGTTCGATTCCCACGAGCTGCAGCCGCCTCATATTTTATTTGTTTCCCCATTTTTGTTCTACTCCCACACCTAAGTTCAATTCCCACGCCTCCCAACCTCATCTTTTCTATATTACTCCATTTTTTTTCTACCTCTTTTTCTTTTCCTCCTAATCCACAATATTACAAAAATCAAATTACTAAATTATTTTGTTGAAAATTTTGCGATTTAACAAACAAAATAGTGGAGTAATGCATAAGTGATATGTTGTTACATTTGATTAAAAGAAAAGTCATAGTTAAAATAAATTGAGCGAGTTAATTATATGGTTATTGTTTTTACCTCTGAACTACCATTTCATAAGAGTGATCAAATAGATTGACTATGAACTCAATTGAAAATGAGGCACCATTCCACTAAGAGAATTTTTGGGCATTTGGGACTTTTCAAACTTTTTATATTTTTCAATGCAGGTGTTATCGTCACATATATCAATTAAAAAGCCCAAAAAACCAAATAATCAAAAGTTAGTGGCATGGGCTCCGAGCTCTTAGATAAGTAAAGTACAATGACTTAATTGACAAAAAAATGCAAGGAGAACTCATTTTCTTCGAATTGGATGGTGTTAATTATAAAGCATTATAACTGGGGTTACATTTTGATGTTAATTTTTTATTTTTCTTATGTTATTCAAGCTCAATGAACAATGTAATACTGATGGGTAATATTTTTTTTTGGTACTCCTATGGTTTTTTTTTTTTTAAATTTTGTATGACATAATATTAAGTGGGTAACACAATATGATGTTGGGCTTGAGCAACTCAAATGTCGAGGCCGGCACTGGCGGTGATCTCAGATGGAATGTATAGGTATAGGTGGTCGTCTCTCTCTATCATTCTCTTTTTATTCTGAAGCTTTATTTTGTCTTTTAAGTAGTTAATTAATCCCAATGGGAATATAATATATACATCGGTGGGGATATAGGTGAAACAGGTCATCCTTTTTGCCCTTTTGAGTGACACCTGTTATTCCTCTAGCACATCGTCACGACACATGGCATCTTGCGTCCGATCATCGCAAATTCTGTCCGAACGCATTCAGATTTTGGTCTTCGAAAAATCTTAGAAATACAACATAGACTAATAAAAAAATGTGGATTATCGTGGCCGTGTCCGGTTATCAAGGAAGGATTCCAATATCGTGTAATTCGTAAAGTGTATCAAATGAAACCCAGTTGTCCCATAGTATTTACAAAATTAAATTAGATTTCTCACATTTATTCGAACCATGATATACTTTGCGAAGCCTAACCCACTATCAGAATTAAATTAAAGTGTCGAGTTCCTATTTGGACCACGTGACTAAAATTTAAAAAGTCAAGATTTTACATTTATTATTTTACATAATAACTTCATAGGAATCGTCGTGTTTGGGGGTGTAAACCTAACAAATCTTCTCATGTTAGATTTATCAAATATGGAGTAATAGTCTCGCAAGTCCCCTTCCGTCAAGTCTAGTCTGTTTAGACTAGGCCATAACTTCATCAATGGTACAATTTCTTCTTGGGTATTCGGTTCTACAACACTGGAATTTGACAATTTGTTCTTGGATTGAACTTATCTTACAACAGCTTTATAGGTCATATACCATATATAGCTATTAGGAAATTGACAGCTCTAACAGTTAGACATCTCATCAAACAGACCCACAAAGGGAGATCCCTCAACAGCATCAAACAGACCCACAAAGGGAGATCCCTCAACAGGTCTCAAGTTTGACATCTCTTGCAGTCCTAAACCTTTTTGCATAATCAACTAAAAGGATGGATACCTCAAGGCAATTAAGCAATTTGATGCATTTTCAAATGAATATTCTTACATCAACAACTCCGCGTTGTGTGGATCTCCATTGCCAAATGGATGCAGCAATTTGGGAGCACCACCACTACCCTCGATGGTACAACAAGAAAATCATTCACAATGTTCAAGTGGATTTGGTTTGGAAGTTGTATTGCTCGACTATGGATTTGGACTTGTCATGGGCTATCTTATGCTCCCTAAAGGACGACCACAATGGTTTGTCAAGTTGATTGAAGACGTCGGAAACAATAGTCGGAAGAGGGTGAAATGGCAAATTAAAGAAATTAGTCAACGCAAATGTTGTATGTTGAGTAAAACTTGTTTGTTGGTTATGGATGGTATTTGGCATCTGCGTTAGGAAAATTGTTCATAATCTAATCGACTCTTTATTTCTAGTGTTCAAAGATAAGTTGGTTTGGAAGTTGTATCTGATTTTATCAAGAAAATCATTCACAAAACTTACATGTGGAAAATGTCAAGGAAGCAATATGTGAGTGGCGCAGGCAATTGAACTTCCGGATTGACATTCCAGCTTTTGGCATTATGCTACAAATTTTCTTTTCAACATATTGTATTTAGAATTGGTAAGACGCTGTAAAAATAAGCTCAGTTTTGTTCTTCCTAACGATGGAGATGTCTTAAGAGCGTCCACATCAGGTTGGTTAAATTAACCAGCTTGGCTCGTTACTGCAGTGAGAAAATCTTCAAAACCATTTTGCATCAGTCTCGCTCACAACTTGCAGAAAAGTGAAAAAGCTACAGTTCCTCTTTTTTCTTAAAGAGCAACTGTTCCTCGATTAAAGATTATTTTATTGATTTTTGGTTATAAGATTCTCTTTGGATACATATATGAGAGCTTTAGAGTAAAAAATTCATTATAATCATTTAGAATAAAATAATTAGAAAAATAAGATCTTTGCACTAGGTCAAACAGATTAAAAATTGGAATACTTAATTTCTTACGCAGATTATATATTAAGAAATATGGTTAAAAAATTAAGTTCTTCAATTTTCAATTTGTTTGAATCGGTGCAAACATCTTATTTTTCTAATTATTTTATCCTAAACACGAATATTTAATTGAGAAGAGAGTGAGAGTAAATAGTCTGATGCGGTGGACATTGTAAAAAATGTTAGCTAATGTAATAAAGTAAATTTTTAAGGTGTAATTTGGTCCAAAATTTATAAAGTCTGGTGCGGATGCTTTAGTAAATATGAAATAGCTAGCTAGCCACTATGGCATTCATCTTATCTTAGTCTTGCAAGTACTTCTCTTTCTGTCAAATTTTTTTTTTTTGAGTTGTGCATGTTGAATCCATTTGAGATGATAAAGGCGTAAAAGAATCGATATCTAAGTTACTCGTTTGATTATAAAAGATTAAATCTCATTTTTGTGTAATCAAGTTTAATGGATTTTATAGTTAAATATAAATTATATATCCCTACTCGTATTATGCATGTGTCGTGTTTGTGTTTGTGTTTTTCCATGCATGTGTTGCATTCCCCAAAACGATAGCCCAACTAGGCTATTGAAGTTCCCACATCGTATCGTGCTAGCCTATACCTTATTGTGCCTACTTCTTATCGTGTCATGCTCGCATTGTGCCAGTTCTAGCCTAGCAAAATTTACACTTCTAGGGCTAGAAAAAGAATGGGGAAACATATTTCAAGTACCTCATCTCAATTGATCGGGCGAGATACAAGAGTTGATCTGGTTTGGTTGCACATTGATAGCCTTAAAATTTAGCACATGGCATTGGCAGAGTTTCTTCTTCTTTTGCATTTTTTTTTATTTGTACTTTTTTTCGGCTTGGAAGGTTAATAATAAGCTTTGCTAGCTTTAAGCCGACAACCACAGGGGGCAGTTGGTCAACTCCCATTTGTGGAAGGTCTTGGGTTCGAGCGTCACAGGGGTAGGCCCTTTAAGGGTCAGGGCTATATATGGATAGCCACTGGACCCCATGCTAATCCTAACGCCCTTACTAACCCCCGTTGATGTATAACACCTCCCACTAACCTCTGTTGATGTATATCGCCTGACCAAAAAAAAAAGTTTTTAAGCCTCTATTCTGAATATGGTGGAAACAACCTTATCAAAACATTTTGAACACACAATGACCCTGTCATTTCTCACTTGAGAAATATTTATTTTCGGAGCAGCCGGAAATAGCTTGTTTGCAGCAGCAATCTATCACGACCGTTCAAAAGTGTTTTGGACGGTCCGAATTTTAATGAAACTGTTTAACTCTTCCCCAGAATTTTTTTATTAACATTTAAATGGTCCAAAACACTTTTGAACGATCGCGATTGAGTGCTGTAAATTTTTGTTTAAGGCTGCTCCGAAAATTAGATTTTCTCTTCTCACTTAATGGATCCTCTATACTCTGTCTTTGAAAGTGTTTGATTTGAGACTAATTTTTTATATTTTTTTTGGCAGCCAATCAGCATTTTAAGAGTTAAGACTGTATGAAGAAGTTTGACTTACATAATTAAAAGGGAAAATGATGGTCCAGGACGTATTTTGATAATTAATACCTTTTAAGGACATGATAAGAACATTTGTTAATGAACAAAATGTCATTGACGGGTATTAATTATCAAAACATGTCCTTGGCCATCATTTTCCCTAATTAAAAGTTTAAAATATCCTATACTTTGGGCCGAATAAACGGATCGGAGTTCTCATTTAAGTCGAAAAACGTTTCTCACTACGAACTATTAATTGCCACTAGCCTACTAGGCCCACTACCTATCGGGGTTGTTCACATGACCGGTCTACAAAATGAGGTTTAATAAGTGTCCACGGTAGATTGGAATTTTCAATATTTTTCGAGGTGAGAATTGGGTAGAATTCTTTGATGAAATATCGTCGTGTCTCACTAGGTTAGTCACTGACTTTTTTTGCTCGGCTAGGTTAGTCAGTACTGATTAGATTAGATTCATATGTAAGATACTTTTTATTTACGAATCCAAAGAATAGCTAAATTAAGAGGTTAATTATAAAGTATATAGTACGCTTATAAAATGTATTCTTCTTTATAATTGGTCCCAAAGACTAAATACATTTTGAAAACGATGCATGACATAGTCCCAGCGATTATGTGGTATATGTGGGACAAAAACAACAAATAAATGTGGACAAAAATAGACGGGCAAAGTGATCTCGTACACTTTCATTAGGCTAGTTAGGAGGACAAAAAAGAAAAGAAAAAGGCAGAAAAGACAATTCCAATAAAGTATGTTTGGAGTCTTTGGAATGGATCAAAGTCTTGCATGCCCCACGTCATTGGAATATATATGAAGGGCTTATCATTGACATCGACCAAGACAATTGGCACAACCATCCAATGACCAAGACGTACAATTGGCAGAATCATCCAATGACCAAGACTTAACATTTAAAATACTTATGATATTTTTTTGTTAATTACGCATTTTTTAGTGATAACGTACTATGCATTCTTTTGGTTTCCAATAATCATTAGGCGTTCATGGGAAATGCCAACCATAACTGATGGAGCACAGCAACGTGAGAAGCTTTTACTCTTAGCCCTTGGGTGATTCAGTCCATAACTACTTGGCTTTCTTTACAGAATTTTCTACTTATGCATTTACTCCTTTCCATAAATCGTTGAATTTGTATGGGGAACTTAAATAGGGGTCCTTCCTTATATAAATAATTAAATTTTCGGTCATCCTACTTTGTTTGAAAACTTATATTTCCATCCTCAAACAAATGAAATCTAAACTACCCTTTTTCCCTCCTAATCTTTGAAAATCTTTCACTCTCCTAATCTTTCCTAATTTATCTCATTCTCTCTCCCCTATCTCTTTCTCTCCTATTCTTCTCTCTCCAATTTTCTCTCACCTAAAATCTAAAATAATATTTAAAAATAAAACTAACATCTATCATAAATTTGAAAATGAATTTTCATAAACAAGAACGTATATCCATAGAGTAAATATAAATAATCATGGCATATTTTTGTAAAAATATCATGATAAATCTTTATGATATATTACTTGAAATCCTCCATGAATTTGTCATGAATACATATCATAAAATCGTCCCTACGAAAGTACATTAAACCAAAATTATGATAAAATTTGGAGAAATCGAAACACGCATACTGAATTTATGAAAAAAATTTGTGGAATCACCATGAAATAGGAAAAATCATGAATACATATCGTAAAATTGTGTCGACAAAACTACGGTATACCAAAATCATGAAAAAATTTGGAGAAACCGAAACACACATACCGAAATCATGACAAAATTTGTGGAATTACCATAAAACATAAAAAAAATCATGAACACATATTGTAAAATCATCCCGACAAATACATTAAATAGAAATCATGACAAAATTTGAAAAAATCAAAACATAAATATTGAAATCATGACAAAAAGTAGTGGCTTACCTGTCGGGATACGTACAGCCATATAGATCATCAATATCTCCTAATTGATATTGATGATGTGATGAAACAAATGCCAAAGCTTTGTATTTTGCAGATCTAAGAGTAACCTCCCCAAGCAGGCCACAGGCCTATTATCTTGATTTTGATCCACAAGCTACATCACATAGCTGAAAAGTTTAAGTCCAAGGTACTAGTAGTAGCTCACATCGGATGTCTACTAATAGATCATCCATGTAGACATCCAATGTGGAACGTGGTGTTACACTAATACTAGGTTACTTTAGTTTGAATTTGTATTTGTATTTCAGCCTATCTAAAATCTTGTGTGGAGGAGAGGAAATCCAGAGAGAGAGAGAGAGAGTGTAGGGTTTTTGCAGAAGTTTGCCATGTATCCACCACTCTTTCACAGCTATCCACGACCTTTACATAGGTGACGATAAGTGGAACAAAAACGGTTTTAAATGGGCCTTCTTTTTTTCTTTTTGTCAAAATAGTAGGAGATATTATTGATACAATAAAAGAGCAATTACAACAAACAAACGAAAAGACGGCTATCTCTTCCTAGCAGAGACAATAACCAATCAAGAGGTCTAGATTCCCATGTTTTAACTCCAAAATCTCGCACACCAAAACCCGCAAGCTTATAAGCCCCCCATTTGCTGCTCATCAAACAAACATAAATTCACAGCTCCCAATCTGTTGCGCTATTCTCCCAAAAGATGGGCTATGAACAAGTATGGCTTTCCTACAATCAGCTATTTATCCCCTTCTTCTTTCTTTTCCTTTGCAAAGCCTCCACTTGCTTGCATGCCCAACTCTGCGTTGCTACAACTTAAAGAAACCTTTTCCTTTAATAAATTTGCTTCTTTATATTATTGTGATCATTATAATGGAATCACTTCTTTTCCAAAGATGGAGTCTTGGAAAAAGGGTTCTGATTGTTGTTCGTGGAATGGGGTCGATTGTGACAACAAGACGGGTCAAGTAATTGGACTCGACCTCAGCTGCAGCTGGCTCCAAGGCACCATCCATCCTAATAGCAGTTTCTTCCTCTCCTTTCCCCACCTTCGAAAGCTCAACCTCGCTGTCAATAACTTTTCCATGTCTCACATCTCACCTGAATTCGCTCGATTCACCGAATTGACACACCTCAATCTCTCTTACTGCTATTTCTCGGGCAAAGTCCCACCTGAAATCTCCTTCCTTAACAAACTAGAGTCGCTTGATCTCTCTTTCAATATTTATGACTTGAGATTGGAGGAAGAAGGGTTTGAGTTACTCATTCAAAATTTATCCAAGTTAAGAGATCTTGATCTTAGCTTCGTAAACATGTCTTCTTTGGTGGTTCCAAATTTCTTTCTCAATTTGACTTCTTTAAGAACCCTCCGTCTTGCCCACTCTAGAATACAGGGAAATTTCCCTAGCGGAATCTTTCATTTACCCCATCTACAGGAGTTGGATATAGAGAGCAATGATGGTCTCATGGGTAATTTACCCGATTTCATGAATTTGAGCTATCCTCTCCGGTACTTGCGTCTCTCAAACACAGGTTTTTCTGGAAAATTGCCCGACTCGATTGCTAATATGAAGTTCTTGAAGTTATTGTTACTCTCTAATTGCAATTTCCATGGATCCATTCCTACTTCGCTATGGAACCTTACACAAATCACTCATTTAGACTTCTCCTCCAACAATTTCAGTGGTACCCTCCCATCTTCAATTTCAAACCTTAGCGATCTCTTTTTGTTAGACCTTTCAAATAATAATTTCACAGGTCCCTTATTTTCATGGGATGCAAACTTGACAGAACTTGCATTCTTGTATGTGACAAACAATTCTCTCACTGGTCCTCTTCCTTCACAAGTAATTGTACCTCCAAAGCTGTACGCTTTGCACATAGGCCAAAACTTGATCAATGGTACAATCCCATCTTGGGTCTTCGAATTACCTGCACTCAAATACTTAGATCTCAGCAATAACAAACTGATTGGTCATACACTTGAGTTTCAGTCCTCTGTGTTGGAGATTATTGATTTGAGCAATAACAGCCTACATGGTACTGTTCCAAATTCAACCTTCGAACTCCCAAACCTTACCCACCTGATTCTTTCTTCAAATAACTTTTCTGGCACCATTCCTAAATTAAATAGATTCAGTGAAAATGTCATTGTGCTTGAACTGCAGATGAATAACTTCTCCGGCACCATTCATGATTCATTTTCCATGGGAAGCAGCTTGAAAACTATCAATCTTAATCGCAATGGGTTTGAAGGGCCAATACTGAAGTCTCTGGTTAACTGTACAAACCTGGAAGTGCTAGATCTCGGAAGAAACAAGTTCTTTGAAAATTTTCCGCATTGGTTGGGAAATTTACCGAACTTGCAAGTCCTAATCTTGCGATCTAACAAATTCTATGGATCCATCCCAACTTCCGAGACCAAATCTCCCTTCCCGATGTTGCGAATTCTTGATATGTCGAACAATCAATTCACGGGTCCATTGCCCATAGAGTACTTCAAAAGTTTCAAAGCCATGATGAACGTGGATGAAGTGAATTCTCATTTGCAGTACATGCAAATTTTTCATCATTTTCAACCTTATTTTGATACTTTGAGCATAGTAATCAAAGGATCGACCGTTGAAATGACGAAAATCCTTGTTGTTTTCTCAGCCATTGATTTGTCAAGCAACAAGTTCCAGGGTGAGATTCCTGAGATCATCGGTGTCCTAATTAAATTCGATTCGAGGACTCAACTTATCTCACAACAGCCTCACAGGTCATATACCAAAATCGCTTGGGAATATGATGAAGCTTGAATGGGTAGACCTCTCATCAAACCAGCTCACTGGGGAGATCCCTCAACAACTAGTAAATTTGACCTCTCTCGGAACTCTTAACCTTTCGCAGAATCGCCTAACGGGGCCTATACCTCGGGGCAAACAATTCGATACATTTTCGAATGATTCTTACATCAACAACTTGGCGTTATGCGGACCTCCATTGTCGAATACATGTGGCAATCCTAAGGCAACAGAGCCACCACAGTCGAGATTTGAAGAAGAAGATTCAGAGCCTGTGAGTGGATTTGGTTGGGTAGTCATATTGCCGGGGTATGGATTCGGACTGGTAGTCGGACTTGTCATGGGATATCTTATGTTCTCGTTCGGTAAACCTGAATGGCTTGTGGAGATGGTTGAAGGTGTAGGAAGCAGAAAAGGAAAGAGGCTGAAAAGCAATGCTCGGAGACGTGGAGGCAGAAGAAGTTAGCTAAATGCAAATGGTATTGTATGGTAAGTGTTACAAATAAACGTGCTTTTGGTTGTTTTATTAGTATTAATGATTATGGCAAAGCATTGAATTATTAGGTAGAGCTACATGAGCCCCATGAACATATAATTAAGTTGACTGGGACACAAATTCATAACCTTTGTATCTTACGTACGAGCCGTTTATGAACTTAATCTATGTGAACGCTCTGCACGATTTTAGAAGATGCATGTATTCCTCATGCATGCGCTTGTGTAAGTACTAGTAGTAGCATTTTTTTTTTGCTCGGCAAACGAAACATTTTATATAGCTCGAAATGGGTACATCGGGAAAAAACATCTAGCCACAGGGCACTTAGATGCAAAAGAAACGAAAAAGTATCCAACAGACAATTGGATAACACATCTCAACTACGTTACAATTTTACTTTTCGAATACCATCTAGAAAAAGCTTAAAATCCTCCACTGAATAGACTTTGATGTCGAACTTCGCCTTCATCCACATCGCGACCCTAGTTTTAACCAAATCCCCCACCTCCCACGCCTGAGTTGTTGAGTTGTTGAAAATATAGTCATTTCTTACTAGCCAAATAGACCATAATGTGGCATAGAAACATGACTCCCAAATATGCTTTTCCAGATTTTTATACCCATTAGCAAGCCACCAACTAGCCAAGTCCGGAACAGAAGATGGGCAAGCCCATTTGAGATTCCACCACTCCAAGATTACAGACCAAACAGTCCAGGAGAAGTGGCATTGAATGAACAAATGATTATGGGATTCCAGATACAAGGAACAGAGAGGGCATAAGGCGTGTTGGATATCAGTTATCAAATTCCTACTCAAAAGTACTGACCTGGTTGCTGCTTTTTCTTTGACAGCCATCCATGCGAACACTTCCACCTTTGGGGGGCTCAAATTCTTCCAAAGTGATCCCAAAAGAGCATTACTCGAATGGACAGACTGTTCCCATTGCCTATACGCCGATTTAACACTAAAGTTCCCATCTTCCGACCATCTCCACTGCAAATAGTCAGATTTGGTTGGATTTAACGTTACTCCTCGAATTCTCTGTATCAGATTATCCAGCTCTTGACGCTCTCGTCCAAATGCCCTTCTTCTAAACAACAACTCCCATGAGCCCCCATTATTAACTCCCCTTATATTGCTGATCGTTTCTCCCTGTTGAGAAGACAATAGGAACAATCTTGGATAAACTTCTTTTAACGGTAACTCACCCAACCAAATGTGTTCCCAAAACAAAGTATCATTCCCTGAGTTTACTTTAATTCTGAAGCCTTCACGAATGGAGTACCCCAGATGGGATGAAGAGTTCTCTAGGGAGCATATGTCTGCCCAAATTTTCGAAGTGGAGCTTGAGCCGTAGCGGTATGGAAGCCAACAATTTACGTCCAAGCCATATTTTCCCCTAATGACTTTCGCCCACAGAGACTCTTTATTGTTACCAAAACGCCACCACCACTTGGCCAAGAGTGCTAAATTCTGCTGCAGCATTCTCTTCACCCCTAACCCACCATCATCCTTTTTCCTTGCTATCTCCTCCCATTTAACCAGATGCATCTTCTTCTTGTCGGTTGATTCACCCCAAAAGAACTGTCTTTGAAGTTTCTCCAATTTCCTCGCTACTGCAACTGGCATTTTAAATAGAGACATGAAATAAATAGGGACATTACCAATATTGGAGTTGATAAGAGTCAATCTTCCCCCTGTCGAGATACACCGAGACCTCCAAACACTCAGAACCTTTTCAATCCTTTCAATAACAGGATCCCAAGTCTTAATCCTACCTGGGTTCGCACCCAACGGCAAGCCTAGATATTTAATGGGAAGTTGTTCCACTTTGCACCCCATTATTTGAGCCAACGCAACCACAGCATCTTGGGGAACATTCACGCCACATAGGGAACTCTTTGAGAAATTGATTCTCAAACCTGACATCAATTGGAAGCATCTAAGGATTCTTTTAATATTGGCCATTTCTTCCGGATCATTATTGCAGAAGAGGATGGTGTCATCCGCGAACTGTAAGTGTGAAATCGAAACCCCATTACACCCCAATTTAGTCCCTTTAATTATATTACGCGCTCTAGCTCTTTCCAACATTATGTTGAGTGCTTCCGCCACTATGTTAAAGAGAAAAGGTGAAAGGGGATCCCCTTGCCGAAGACCCTTCTGCGTGTTAAATTCCTTAGAGGCTGAACCATTGATCAATATGGACATAGAGACCGAAGAACAGCATTCGAAAATCCATCCACACCACCTGTCCCCAAATCCAAACTTTGAAAGCATATCAATCAAAAAATTCCAATTGACACAATCATACGCCCTTTCGAAGTCTAGTTTCAAAATAAGTCCCCCACGCACGCTATGTTTCCAACTGTGGATAGCCTCATATGCTATAAGGACACCATCCAAAATTTGTTTCCCACCCACGAAGGCTGCCTGGGCTTCCCCAATCACAGTTGGCATGTGCTCTTTAATTCTGTTCGCCAACACTTTAGAGAGGACTTTGTAGACCCATCCCACCATACTAATGGGTCTAAATTCTTTGAAGGACACTGGACAAGCTACTTTAGGAATCAAGGAGACAAAAGTAGAATTGATACCTTTAGTTAGCTTCGCATTGGCATGGAACTCAGAAAAGAATTGGAAGACCGTCCCCTTTATAAAGTCCCAACTTTTCTTAACAAAGGAGAAATTGAAGCCGTCGGGCCCAGGAGCTTTAAGGCTGTTACATCCTTGCATGGCTGCGAAAATTTCCTTTTCCTCAAACTGTCTCTCAAGGTGAATTGCTGTCTCCGAACTTAGTTTCCTGGAAAACACCCCTCCCAACCCTGGTCTGATCCGCCTTTCCTCTGAAAAATTGTTTCGAAAGAAATCCGTAGCGGCTTCTCTTATTTGTTCGGGCTCTAACAACACACTCCCATTCACCTTTACGGAACCCACCAAGTTCCTCCTGAATCTATTGTTAGCTGTAATTTGAAAGAATCTAGTGTTTCTGTCCCCCAATTTCAACCACTTTACTCTAGATTTTTGTTTCCACAGGGATTCCGTAAGTTTTGAGAGTCTCCAAAATTCTGACTGAACAACACACCTCTGCGCTTTTTCCTCATCATTCAGAACTCTATCTTCCGCTAAGATATCGAACTGATGTAATTTGGCTTCGGTGTCCTGAAGAGCAAAATTAATATCCCCAAATTCCTCTTTATTCCATGCCTTTAGTCTGTCTTTGATAGCTCTCATCTTCTGAACAATGATAAAACCAGCCCATCCGTTCACTTGGACCTCCTCCCATGTTTGTTTAGCTAGTAGCAAGCATTTAGGATCAGAAAGCCAAATGTCCTGAAACCTAAATGGTTTAGGACCCCAATCCCTATTATCATCAAGAATCATAATCGGACAATGGTCTGAAGTTGGTCTGGGTAAACCCCATTGAAGGACCTTGAACTTGTCAAGAAAATTTTGAGACAGTAGAAATCTGTCCAAGCGACTATGGATAGCATGGTCCTGATAATTAGTCCAGGTAAACTTCCTTCCCAACATAGGAATATCCAAAACTTCCATGCTATTACAAAAGTCCTTAAAGTCCCTCATGCCTCGCTCCACCCTCAAACAACCCACTCTTTCACTCACATCCCTAATTTCATTGAAATCCCCCCCAATACACCATGGGTCCAATGAGTTAGATTTAAGGATCAACAATTCCTCCCAGAGATTTCTACGTGAGACTACTAAATTAGGAGCATAGACATTCACCAATGTGCAAGGGAAACCATCAATTGTCCCTTGCACAAGAATGAACGATCGATGAACAGTCACTGAAGAAGCATTAAAAAAGACATCATTCCATATGGTAAGTAAACCCCCGGACGCACCCTCAGAATTAGAGCAGACGAACTCAAAATTGCTAGACCCCCAAATTTGTTGCAACATAAAGCGATCCACTGACTCCAATTTAGTTTCCTGAACAAACAACATATCCGGTTTCCTTTTCTTAATTAATTTCGACAAAAATTTCTTTTTTCCCCTACTCCCTAATCCTCTAATATTCCAAGACACAATCTGCATCAAACCGACTGTCCCAAATGAGGTCCCGCAATTAGTTATTCTGAGAAAAGCTAATTACCAGCCCCCCTCTCACACACGAGGGAAGCCTCCTCAATCTCAAGCTCAATCATCTTTTTCAAAATTCGATCATCATTGGGACGAAAATTAACATTCAATTGAGACCCAATAGCCATGGTTGCCCTTACCTCATTGGCGATATGTTGGGAACTATGCTCGTCGTCTGCAGGGGAATTTGACTCAGATGCGTCCTCTCCCGATTCCTTCGAAAACTCCTCATAAATCTGGATGAGATTCGACATCTGCCTTCGCCTTCTCCTCCGACATCCTGCATCGTTTAGGTCGACCATGAGGTTAATACTTGGAGCCGCAGAAATCTGAGGCGTGCACACCACCATCTGGTTTGATGGACCAGAAAAAGACTCCTCTGATAATAAAGAGTCCTCCGCCCTAGGCTTCAAAGCAGACGAAATAGATATAGGCTCCTGGCCCACCTTCTTAGCCCGATTCTGGATGGAGCTCAGAAAACACCCTTCTTTTGTTATTTCAGGCCCACCCAAATCTGCCTCATTGCATCTTGGGCCCAACAATTGGGCTTGAAGTGCAGGTCCACCAGCCCCCATCTCACACCCCTCTTTTATTATTTCAGGCCCACATATATTAGCCTCATTACAACTTTGGCCCACCAAATGAACTTGAGTTAAAGGTTCCCCGACCCCCGAGGCCTCTGAATCCTCCACAATTGAATCAAAGTCCCCTCCATCATTCTTATTTCTAGCACTGAGAAGCATTAAATGCTCGTCAACCCTCTGTAGCATTGAGTCCCGAACCTCGTCCTGACCCGTCTCTTTCCACTGTACAACCCACTCCTTTGCTGGACTGTCTTTTCTGACCTTCTCAACTACCCCCTTCTCTCATTGGATGGAATTTGAAACCCACTTTCCACGTCATCATCTTCTACCTCCTTCTCCAACGTCTTTGTATTCCTGTCGCCCTCCGCCTGTGTATCCACCATGGCCGCCGTTTTCTGCAATGGCCAGGCCCATTTTCCTATCTCATCCGGATGAGCGAAGGAAGCTTCTTCTCTAACCAGCACCTTATAAGACACTCCGAGCACCACCATTTGGATCCATCTTTCTATCCGAGATGTCTCTTCCGTAGCTATGAGGAGTTTTCCTTTCGCGCATGAACAATCCTTTAAGGTTTCCTCGTCTACCATAATGAGATTCCCCCAAACCTCCCCAATACGTTTGAAGGTCTCTGCATTCCAGGTATTAAGAGGAACACCCACACAGCTTAGCCACACAAACCTTTCAAGGCTGGCAGGCTCACCTTGCCAAGGTTTCACCTTGTCAAACCATTTGTCCATCCATGGTTCCTTAATAAGAGTATCTCTAGTCTTGCTGTCTCGAAATGTGATAAGCACAGACCTCCCTCCCACTGATCGAAACTGAACTGTTTCAAAGTGCTCCTTGCTAAAGCTTTCGGACAACGTTTTCAAAGGAACCACCCTTCTCATAACCGCCACTGCACTTCGCAGTAACCAACCATTACCAACAGCATCCGACTTGATGGTGATTTCTTGATCCTTGTCAACAGTTGGGTTGGATGTTTCACCTCTCAGCGCCTGTACAAAAGTTCTCCCTGGAATTTTTTTGTTCCAGAAAAAACTCCCATGTTCATTAATGGTACCCACCCCATCACCATTACTGTTGCTTGGACCAACCTTCTGACAGGATCCATTTACCTTCCCTTCGTGGAAACTAGGCAAAGTAGGCTTCCTTTTTTCACTCATCCGGTCAAAGCAAGCCTCTTTCACAAACAGCCTCTTGTCATCTACCCAAACCCCATTGAGTTTAGATACTGCCATGCCAGCCGACACATGACACCCGTATCCAACAAAACCAAATTTATTACCCGTGCATTTACTTCTCTTCCTCGGAATAAAAGCATCCCTAACCACCCCAAACTTATTGAAAGTCCGAGATAACCAGTGTTGGTCCCTATCCTCAGGAATGTTATCAACAAACAGGGTGAAAATCTCCTTCACCACAGGTTGTCCACTGTTACGTGAACTGTGTTGCCTTATCACTGGAACCCACCCACCATGGTCTCTGGTCGCCGCACCCGAGACATGGGCCTTCCCTTTAACTTCAGTCCTCACTCTCTCTTTTTCTCTCTCTCTATCTATGTAATCCTTATGTACAAGTAAATTTTGCTCGTAAAAATATAAAATATGATTATCATATTCCTCAAATCGATTTTGAGTGACTTATTTTTTTGTCTTTATTCAATTTTTTTTTTTGCATTTGTTTGTTTGGCGTTAAACTTTTATAACTTATTGATTTGTCTTGATGAGAAGAATCGGGAAAATAAAAAATTTTGATCGAAACTCATAATTTTTTTAAATAAAGACAAAAATAAGTCGATATGTCAGTTTTTTTTACTTATTCTTGTCTTTTTGAAAAATTATGAGTTTCGAAAAAAAAATTTTACTTTCCGATTTCTTTCGCCGAGACGAATCAATAAATCACAAAAATTTGACACAAAAATAAAAAATATAAATTTTTTTTGAATAAAGACAAAAAAAAGTTACTGTTCCACTTTTAGAGGCTTTTGTTTTCATTTTTCGAAAACATACATGCGCAGAAATATATTACACTAGCTGAACAATATTATTCACATGTACATATTATACAAAAATAGGTGTACGTGAACTGTACTGGGCATGCATGCCCAAGTGATCAAAAATCAACCCATCGATCGGTAAACCCATCTAGTTGTGTATATATATCTGCTTAATCCTTTTGTTTTAAGGTTTTCTTTTTGAAGAATTCGAATTTTGCAGATATGGTGGAAGAGGCATGAATTTATTGCAAGTCTCAGATATGGATTTCTGGCGTTTCTCTGATGAAAAACTTTGAGAAGCTTTATGCTTATGGTGATCGATTAGTCCATAACTACTGTGCTTTCTTTACAAGATTTCGTACTTACGTAGTCCATAAATCTTTCTGTATCTCCTTCCGGCCTTTTCGATCGGTCTTGGAAGGAAGAAGAGAAAATACGCATCTATTGTTGAACTGCTCTCTGGTTTCCAAATAAATGGATAATTTCAAATAATAACTCTCTCTCAAATATGACTTTGTAAACTGCTCTCTGCTTTGTCCGTTACAAAACGCAAATTCAAGATCATTCTTGATTCAATATATCAACCGTATTATAGGCCAAGTACAAATTAGTGAATTGCTAATTTGAAGACATTTGCAGTAAAAACAGAAGCCTGCCGGATTCACTTAACCAAACAAAAAATAACAAATTAGCAAAATGCAAATGGTGTTGTATGGTAAGTATTCAAATGTCTTTCATCATCTTATTCCTACAAAAAAAAAAAACATTGCTTTTGCTTTTGGTTGCATACTTGCATATATTCCAGATATTGTGGAGGAGGCATGATGCTCTTGTCAGTTCTCAAAACGAATTGGCAATGATTATCCATTCCACTCCCAAGTAATGTGGGATTCATTTCCTTAAAATCCCCCCTCACGTGCGGCTCACGTGCAGCCGCGGTTGAGATCTGTCATGTATGGCCACTTTTGGATCCTATCATCATGCAGCCTTTTTGTTGATCTATCATTGTGGGGTGTGGATTGTGAATTTTTTTATAAAATGTGGAGTGGAACGAACCCCGCTCTGATACCATATAGAAACTTTATATCCATCTCAAAACCAATTGGTAATGAGTGGAGAGGTCCCAGATGTTATTAAGTGATCAACCATTCTACTCCCAAGCAATGTGGGATTCATTTCCTTAATAGTCTCAGATAAGAGTTTTTGGCATATCTATGAGGAAAAGCTTTGGTTGCAAAGTGAGAAGTTGCTTTCTTAGGTTGTGATTCAGTCCATAACTACTTGCTCTCTTTCCAAATTTTCCTACTTATGTAATCAATAAATCTATTGGCATCTCCTTCCGGCCTTTCAATCTACAACTGGATTCAAACAATATATGCAACTCAGAATCAAATGGAGTCCATTTTCCGGAGGGAAAAAATAGGGGCCGAAGGTGGTGGCGGGCCTATGGCTAGGACGGGCCTAGGTATGCTACAGGGATCGAACAGAGGAAAATGTGAACATAGATATGGTTGAACCAATCGTATTTCCTCAATGTTGAGTAAGACTGGAACAAAGCTATCTAATTTTTTTGTTGATAAAATTTGTTTATGCATTGCTTCGAGTAGCTAGAGTACACTAAGATGATAACATTTCAAGTTTTAACAAGTGTCGGTTGGGTTCACGTGCACTAAGATGGTTTGCTTGTATGAGCCGGTTCTAAAATGGTTTTTCTGGAAAAAAATATATATATATATTTGGGATGGCACGTGCATTTCACACGTTTTGGATAGCTAGCTCCAGGCCTCCGGCCATCTTATTTTATGACTGTTATACAAAAGTTTATGAAATCATGCATAAAGCGGAGGGATTAATGATTAATATTCCACTTGCCTGATGCCACACCCTCCTGATGAAAAATAATTTCATGGGGCCAGGAAACAATTTCAGTGGTAACCTCCTGTTTGTCTTTTTGTTTTACTTGCTGTCTATGGTCGACAGAGCAATATTCTAAGTACTGGAATGTGGATGTTTGTGGCGGTAGAGTTTGGTTCATTGCCGTATTTCAAGACTTCTCTAGAAGCAAACGTAATCATGAAGTGTATGAAAATGGAAGAAGAATAACAAATGGATTTTATTATTCTTCAAAGTAGAAGTTGATCGACAATGTAAACACAGTCGAGTGGACGATTACGTTACAAGCTACTCCTAGAGCAAGAAAGTAAAGTATAAATAAAAAGTAGAAGCCTTTGGGCGATTGTGTGGAGGTTTTAAATATTTTCTGTTCTTGTATTTAAAGGCAGCTGTCTTCTCGACTTGAAATTCAAACTTGACAAAATTCCCTCTTTAAATTTGAATTAAGCAGTTACTTTTCTTGCTCTTCCTTTTCTTTCTCCACATTCTGAGATAGGTAGTTATCCGACATGATGCCACATTGTGCACGTCTTTTTCAACTGCCTTTGTCTGCTTGCTCTCCACCATCTGACATGTGTCCCAGATTATGAAAAGACATTTTTAATAGTCAACCAATTCGTTTGATTCTCCAACCTGCATAAATTATGCTCAAACTAGTCCGAATATTGTTAACACGTGTCACGGTTTGACCTAGTCGATCAATATTGACTAATTTGCTAAATTATGGTGTAAACACCTCCCATCTTCAATTTCAAACCTTAGAAATCTCTTTGTGTTATACCTTTCAAATAATAATTTCATAGCTCCCTTCTTTTCATGACATGTAAATAAACTTGCCAGAACTTCAGATCTGGGATGTGTCACACAATTGTCTCACTGGTCCTCTTCCTTCACAAGTAATTGTGCCTCCAAAGCTGGACACTTTGCTCATAGGTCAAAACTTGATCAACGGTACAATCCCATCTTGGATCTTTGAATTATCCGCACTCACTTACTTAGATCTTAGCCATAACAAACTGATTGGTCGTGCAATTGAGTTTCATTCAGCATCATTGAGGATTGTTGATTTGAGTAATAATTGCTTACATGGCATTGTTCCAAATACAACATTTGAACTCCGAAACCTTACCCACCTTATTATTTCTTCAAATATTTTTACAGCCATTGATTATCAAGCAACAAGTTCGAGGGTGAGATTCATGTAATCATCGGTGGGCTAAATTCGATTCAAGGACTAAATTTATCACACAACAGCCTCACAGGTCATATACCAAAGTCGATTGGGAATATGACAAAGCTTGAATGGTTAGACCTCTCATCAAACAAGCTCACTGGGGAGATCAATCGACAACTCACGAATTTAATCTCTCTCGGAACTCTCAACCTTTCACAGAATTGTCTAACAGGGCCTATACCTCAAGGAAAACAATTCGATACATTTTTGAATGATCCTTACATCAACAACTTGGCGTTATGCGGACCTCCATTGTCGAATAAATGCAGCGACACTACAACACATATGACTTTTAATTGCATAATCTTATAGCGTTTTTTTAAAAATGCTATAATAGAGTTGTATATTGAAGCTACCATAGCGTTCGCAATACTGTAGGAAAAAGGAAGAAGTTTCACAGCGTTCATCAAACTTGTTTACAGCGTTCAACTCAATTACAGCGTTGCGGATAAAATAAAAATAAAAATTACAGCGTTCACCAAAGGCGCCAATCTCCCAAATATTTAGAGCCAAAATCGACAGAAAATCCCTTCTCTCTCTTCCTCATTCAAACCCTAACTCTCTCGCTCTCTCTCTCTCCCTGAACTTCGCTTCTGTTACTTCTTTGTTCCTCTCTCTCTCCCTCAACGTCGATCTCAGCAACTAATTTCCCTGTTCCCAAAACTTTTTAAGTTTACTTGTATTCCGATAGAAAAATGGCGATTTTGAAACCCTAACCCCCAAATCGATTTCCCTGCGCCGCCTTTACAACGGCCGGTGCTGGGCTGGCTTTCCCATTACCGTCCCCTATCCCCGACCTCTTTCCCTTTCCCCGTTCCTATTTCTTTCCTCTTTCCAGTTGTTGCCATTCATCCGCTCGAAGGTAGTCGATCGCTGATCTGGGTTGTTGATCTTGGTCCTCTTTGGGTTCACCGGCGTTTCGAGCTGTCGCCGATTCAATCCCAGTTATCATCTACGGATTCTCAGTTGAGACCTCGATCTTTTCCACACTCCTCGATCTATCGCTGGCTGGGTGTCCGTTGGGTCTTCAGAGCTCCTTCTTGCCGGCGCTGTCGATCGTTTGCTGGGTTCTCTGTCTCGCCCGACCTCCGTCACTAAGGTCAGTTCGTTTCAATTTGGTTGGATACTCTGCTAGTGCTTGCTGTTTCAAATCTGTTTGCGTCCTATCTATTTTGTGGAGTATATGTCTTTGGTTAGCTGTGATTTTTTGCTGCTGCTTGAGTTTTCTGTTATGGCATAAATTGTTCGGCTATGGTAGTTGGGAGCCAAAGCGTGGGAGGATGGATTCTTGTGATTAACAAACAGAGGAATAAGATTTGTGGGTTAGGGAGTAATAATCAATCTTTGTTCACTCTATTCATTGACAACTTGCCAGAGGAGGTTAATCGAAATTGGCTCAGGAGAACTTTCACTAATTATGGTGTTGTCAAAGATGCTTTTATTCCTAATAAGCATAGCAAAAGAACTGGTTCTAAATTTGGGTTTGTTAGATATGATTGTCATGTCTCAGTAGGGGTTGCAATATCAAAATCCAATGGTTTGTGGGTTAGTGACAAAAAGCTTTTTGTCAAAGAAGCATCTTTTGATCATTATAAGAACAAATCAGATTTGAAGGTTGGATTTTGGGGGTTTGTGATTCTGCATTGTTTATTAAAAATTGGGGCGGGGGGTGGTTTGGGTCTATTATTGTGCTCTAATAAGTATTCTACCTTGTTTAAATCTCCATTTTATATACATAGGTTGCAGAGAATAAAGCAGAAGGTTCTCTAGTGCATTAGGATTTTCTCTAGTGCATTAGGATTTCTTGCTATATTTCCGATGCTATGGATCTACAAGTCATAGGTCGGGACCATTTTCTTTTCTCTTGTTGTTAATATTTTTGTGGCTACTCATATTCTTCTCTGCGGGCCGCATTTGTGTTGATTCATTTCATTCATTCCAATGATATTGGGGCTTTTGTGCTGATCCATTCCGAACTACTTGTTATTTGTTTTAGGTCTATTATGAGTTGTCTTTTTATATTTTGGCAGGACAAGGAACCTAATGACAGAAAAATCAGTAAACTTTGTGAACATGCTACAAGAAACCCTCTCCGGATTCCTAAGGTATGAGCCTTTTCGTATAGCCTGAAGCTTTAACACCGAAGATGGCTTATAAATTGTAATTGTGAAGTATATGCTATGTGTAATAAAGCATTTGCAACATAGTTTTTTGCTGTTGGTTGTGTACTTAAAATGTAATGGACCTAATGGTATGGAGACGAGCAGCTTTTACTTGTCTTGGAGTAAATTACCTTAAGTAGGTAATTTACTAGACTAGTCACACCACTTCAATGAATTATATATCTTTTTTCCTTTTCCTCTCTTTTTGTGCTTGATTACTATGCTAATTGAGTTCCAAATCTTATTCTCTGATCACGAGCTCTCTTGAGCAAAGGTGTTACACAGGGATTTAAGAAGTGTGTCATTTGCATTCTGTAAAAGTTTACCCGACTCCTGTGTATCTACAGGAAGTTGTTAATATCTTGGAAGGAGCAGATGTGAGTTCTTCCTTTGATCAAACATTAATTTATGCTTTACCCTCTCTTTGTCTTTTATTTTTTTGGGTAGAATGACTAGAATCTAGATTGCATCCCCGGAAGAAATTTGTTGTCCTTGTCTTGTTTGTTGGATAAGTTTTTCCGATCAATACCTTCGTTATGAGTGGTAACTACTTCAAGCAATGTCACACACACTTTCTCAAGAATAAATATTAGTTTCTCAAGTTCTTTGTTCTGTATGCTTCATTTTACTTTCTGAAACTTGTTTCTAGTATTCACCATATTCAACTATGCAGCAGGGGATATTCTGAGCCTCTTTGCCGTCATTGACTATTCCTCTAGCTTCGCTTTGGTCGACTATAGGATGGAGCAACTTGCATATGCTTGTATTTGGGTTGCTCATCATAACATGTTGTTTGTCTGTCACATCTTTAGTTTAATATTAAGCTGTCCGTTTGAGCAAACCATATGGATCAAACAACGATGTTCTGATTTCTCTGCTTAACTTCCCTTTGACAGCTTAAATGTAAGCAATGAGCAGTTTTTTTTAAGGTAATTTTGCATATTGTTAAATTGTGTACATACAGTGGCGCGCATGACTTGTATATGAAAATGTGAACATGGACACTTTCTTTTTGAACCCTGTGCATACTCTATGCTAGAGATGAAATTATATACTTGCAATGTGCAGGATGTTCATCCTGTATTATCAATGAGTAGCTAAGTAGCTCTGTAAAAGGATTTGGAAAAGGCACATACACATAATGCTCAGTTCAAGTCTCAAATGGCACATATTGTTCCTCCTCTGTGAGCATGTTATTTATTTTTGGGCTTTCAAAAAGATTGCATAATTTTAGATTCTGGCATCTGAAAGCTGAATATGATGAATCTTGCTTTTATGTAAATATTTCTATAGGTTTTGCTGTGCGTGGTTTGGATATTTAGAGCTTGTGCCATTAGGTTTGCTGATTTTAAAAGAGTTTCGACTTTTTCATGCACTTTAGCTATGATCAAGAGATCGCCTTTATATGGGCCATTTCCTCTTCGGTATGCACATAAGTGTCATGGTCTTGCAATATCATTCCATCATCTCTTGTAATATGAACTCATTTGTATGGCTCATACAAATGCCCTTTTCTAAGAATTTTTCGTATTTGACTTTGGAGGTGCTAAAAATGAAGAAATGGAAACCTCTTACTACAAGGTTTCAAATTAGAAGGTTTCACAACACAGAATCAAGTTCATGATTTAACTTCAATGTCAATCCTAGTATGATTTGTGTGCATATATGTAATAGAATAGTGTTGTGCATTACGCTGCTTTGAGGTTGGTTTTGTAGTTAATCATGTTTCTAATATGTTTTGTTCCTTTCAACAGGTATGTGGTTGGCTTTGAGAGCAGAAAGGATATAAACTTGTTAAAAAAGTAATCTTCAAGTAAAGAAAATCTACAAAATGAGATGGTTGGCCTAGTACATGATTACATTTTCAGGAAAGGGGAATTACATTAGTTTTTCTCAATTAGTCTAATTAGTCGGACTCTTTTATGTAATTTTTTTTATCATCTCTTTTATGTACTTTGTGTTGGGAAATTGTTTCTCAACCTAATGTAATGAATCTTTTTTCAATGGTTGAATTGTTATTGTATATTGACATGTGGTATTAGTTGGTGTTAAATGAAATTACCATGATTTTGTTAGAAAAAACTAGTATATTGGTATTTATAGAATAAAAAAAATGCCAAAAATGGGCTTATATAGCATTCATTAAATGCTATTGTTTACTTTCAATAGCGTTCATTGTATGCTGTAAAAAGTAGAAAAGGATAGCGTGCAAAGAATGCTATAAAAGATATAGAATACATAGCGGGCAAAGAACGCTATTAAAGATATAGAATAGATAGCGTGCAAAAGAACGCTATCGTATGTCCAGGACTTTTAATAGCATCGGCTAATACAGCGTTCCTAAAACGCTATCTTATGTTTTCTATAGCGTTTTTCGCACGCTATAGAATGTGAAATTTGTTGTAGTGCGATCCTAAGGCAACACAGCCACCACCATCGACATTTGATCAAAGAAAGAAGATTCAGAGCCTGTGAGTGGATTTGGTTGGGAAGTCATACTGCCAGGTTATGGATTTGGACTGGTAGTTGGACTTGTCATGGGCTATCTTATGTTCTCGTTTGGTAAACCTCAATGGCTTGTGAATATGATTGAAAGAGTTGGAAACAGAAATGGAAAGAGGCTGAAAAGGAATGCTCGGAGACATGAAAGCAGAAGAAATTAGCAAAATGCAACTGGTGTTGTATTGTAAGTTTTCAAATGCCTTAAAAAAATAAATAATTGCTTTTGGTTGTAATCTGGCCTGTATTTAGGATCTCAGTACCTATGACTCGTAGGCTACGATACGAAAATTCCGTTGCAAATTAGTTTTATTTCTCTAGTGTTTATTGCAAAGCACTGAACTGTATAAATTGGAGCTGACATGAGCATATATTGTTCATTGTTGACTGGGACACTTATATATCACCGAAGTAGTTTCATATATTCCACTAGTAATCACTCTCAGGGTGTGATTCAGTCCATAATCAACTACTTGCTTTCTTTACAATCCTACTTATGTAATCAATAAATCTTTTTGCATCCCCTTCCCGCCTTTCAATCTACAACTGAATTGCTCTCTGGTTTCAAAATAAATGGATTCAAACAATACATGCGACTCATATTCAAATGGAGTCCCTTTTCCGGAGGGAAAAAATAGGGCCCCGAGGCGCTGGCGGGCCTATGGCTAGGGCTGGCCTGGGTATGCTATAGGGATCGAACAGGGGAAAATGAGAACATAGATGGTTGAATGAATCATAGTTCCTCAAACTTAAATGTTGAGAAAGCCTGGAACAAAGCTGTAGTGGGACAAATATTTTGGTGTCAGACACATAGACGAACTTGGAGAGCAAGCCAATAACCCTCTATAAATACCGAGGGATAGTAGCCCTAAAATGTACATCATCTTCTACCCTCAAAACCCTGGTCCTTTGCGTTCTTCTCTCTGCGCTATTTTCATCCTCACACTAGAGGGCCATTCCGGGGCTCCACCGGTGTGATCTTTAGTCATGCTTCGAGGTGCAGGTTAGGTTCAAGGGAACGAGGTTAGATCCAAACGAACAACAGTTCCAGAGGAAGCGAGCCACGTTCATCGGAGTCCCACAAAAGCTATCTAAATTTTTTTTATTAAATATATCTATGCATTGCTTTGAGTAGCTAGAGCACTCTGTTGTGTTCTTGTATATTTATAAGTTTGACTTAGGTATCTTATGGTTGTTCTCCTTTTGTCGTGTTCAACAATTGGCCACGAAAGCTCAACAAATGCCCAAAAGAGTCTCGTGGAGCGGAGACAAAGCCAGGATTTGAATTGCCATGTGGCAAAATCAGAAGAAATTAATCAATCACTAATAACGAAATTTCTATATTTGATATACAAAAACGTACATATGTTATAAGGTTAATCATCCATAATACCCATAAAGAATGCATATGTTTTAAGGTTAATTACCCGTTAACATAGAAGAAAAAATTGAAGAAAAGAAAAAACACATGTCAAATTGGATCTAAACTACGTACATGATTGACTTTAAACCAAAATTTAAAAGAAATTCCCCTTATAATGTACAAAAGCGAAGTGTTCAAGAGTACATCATCTTCCATCTTGTTCTGAAGCCTAGTTTTGACAATCTTTATAGCTCAAAAATGATGGTTCTCTCGTATGTGAGCCAGCACTAAAATGGTTTTTTCTAAAAAGGAAAAGAAATTTGAGGTGGCACGTGCAACTCACCCGTTTTGATAGCTAGGGGCCTCCGGCCATCTCATTTTATGAATTATATAAAAATTTATGAAATCGTGCATAAAGCGGAGGAATTAATGATTAATATTCCACCTAAGGTGGAACTTCTGGCTTGGAAGGCTTTGCAAGAGAGGTTGGCCACAAGGTCAGTTCTGATAAGCAGAAATATTGTGATAAATGATGTATTGTGCCCTTTTTGCTCTTTGTTTCTGAAAACACCTAACCATGTGCTACTTCATTGTCACTTTTCTTGGTGTGTTTGGTCTCAAGTTTTGGCTTGGTGACATACTAATTGGGTGTGTCTGTCTTTGATAGCGGACCTCATGTGTGGGTGGTTTGACAATAGCTTCCGTAACTTGGAAAAACACATTTGGAAAGTGTGCTTCTATGCAACAATTTGGTCCATTTGAATGATGCGGAATGGCTGTATTTTTAAGAATGTGACTGCAAGTTCAGAGGTGGTGGTGGATATTATTAAGTTTAGGGTAGCGATGTGGATTAAAGTCAAATTCAATGTTAGGATGTACACTGTGGAGGATTTCAAAATATTTTTAGATGGCATTCGATCGCTTAATTTGTAATTTGTTTTGACGATTATCATTCAACTTCCAGCTCGATGAGTATCGTCTTCCCTTTCCCCTGTTGAGTTGAGCATGTTCGCTCCTCAACCTTCCCCCTCGAAGTAACCTTTCGAGTTCTATGAAATTTCTTTTAGCCGAGCGAAAAAAAAAAATTTCGCTTGCCTGATGCCTCACTCTCCTGATGAAAAATACTCCAAGGAAGTCTGTTTGGAGGTATTTTGGATCAAAGTACTCTTGCATGTCCAAAAAGTCATTTGAATTTTTTTTTTAATTCTTGGAATTTTTTGCCTTTTGATATCAAAACGAGGTATATTACTACTCTAATTTGGAAGAATTTTAGCTAATAGGAAGGGCATTAGAAAATTAGGTGCCATTTCCTTCCCTACAACAAGATAAAAAAATATATATTTAAAAGCGGGCATGGTGTGTCTACAAAATTGCCCCTACGATGAACAAGACTGAACTCAAAGTCTTCTAAAAGAGGATGCTTCAAACCAATGTGACCCAAAATTAACTGCCAAAGGAGACAAAGTATTTTCTGGCTTGATGACGGCTCCAACAAACTCCGCCGAGCCACCTTCTAGAACAATTTCATTGCACCCAATGCTGGTAGCAAAATTTCATTGCTGCCATAGCTTCTGCAAATGCAGCTATCTTGAACCTTACGCGTCTTTAGAACTCTCAGACAATAATTTTAATGGTACGCTCCCATCATCATTGTCAAAACTGAAAAAATCTGATTGGTTTAATTTATCCTTTCAGCTAATAACTTCACGTACGGGTCCGTCGTGTGGGGTTGTAAACCTAACAAATCTTCTTATGTTAGATTCGTCAAATAATAATCCCACATGTCCTCTCCCGGCACAAGTTACTGTACCTCCAAGTCTAGTCTGTCTAGACATAGCCCATAACTTCATCAATGGTCCAATTTCTTCTTGGGTATTCGGTTCGTACAGGTCATATACCAAGGCTACTAGGGAATTTGACACAACATGAACTGTTACACCTGCCATCAAACAAGCTTTCAAGGGAGATCTAATATAGTGGAAAGTATACAAAGGCTAGATATGGTTCTTGGAGATGAGATAATTACTCTAATCCACGAGTAGCCCTTGAATTCCACAAGGAAAAAAGATAGAGACTCTTGAATTAATTTGATTGAATAGGTTTTTTTGTCCTTAGGCTTACAATCTTATCTATACTAACACCTTGGGGTGGAGCTATAGGAATTTTGTTTGCTCGGGTCAAACAATTAAATGCATGTCAAGATACTTTTCATTTACTAATCCAACGAATAACTAAATTAAGAGGTTAATTATAAAGTAGATATACACTTATAAGTTATAAGTGTATTTTTGGTTTGTAATTAGTCCCAAAGACTATAAATACATTTTGAAAACGATGCATAATGTTTTAGACCCCGCCATTAGTTTTTATATGTGGGACGGAAAACAACAAATAACTGGGGACAAAAATGGACGGGCAAAGTGGTCTCGTAAACTTAAGTTACGCATATTCAACTGAACTAATTTTTTCGAAGAAAATGCAAGGAAAGACACTAACAAGAAAGTATCATTTGGACATGGTTTGGATCAAAGTCTTGCATGCCCCCAAGTCATTTGAATATGAAGGCTTATCATTGACCAAGACAATTTGGCAGAACCATCCAATAATAGGTTTAGGCCCAAAAATAACTGGGGACAAAAAAATAGACATGCTAAGTGATCTCGTACACTTACATAAGGCGAGCTAGCTAGGAGGACAAAAAAGAATAAAGGCAGAAAAGAGTACTACACCAAGAAGTATGTCTAGTCTTTGGATCAAAGTCACACATGCCCTTCATTTGAATATGAAGGGCTCAAATGAAGGGCTTATCATTGACATCGACTAAGACAAATTGGCATAACCAAGCAATGACCAAGACGTAGCATTTAACTCCATGGAACCCATGATTCCGATAGGTCGATCTTCAACTCAGCGAGTACTATAGTTTTGTTTTTTGAATTTTTTTTCCCTTTCCTTTTCTTTTGACATCAAACGCGGTGTTTTAGTAGATCGAAGAAAAATCAGCTAACGGGAAGGCCATAAAAAGGTTAGGTGTCACATACATCAATATCCAAAATGAAACGGGCACATTTTTTTTATAATTGGTTTGGTAAATTGCTACCGAATTGCTTGTAAGACTAACAAAATTGAACTCATTGCTTAATAGACGATGCTTCAACCATTATGTCCCTAAGGACCCAAAGCATTTCTTGGCAAAGTTACGAGTAATTAAGGGTGTACGATAAACCTCAAAATAGTTACGTATTTTTCTTGTTGGTTACCCCATTTTTTGGATGTTACAAATTTACCCATTTCTGGGGTGTTACCTGCGCATTGTTTTGGTTGCAAAAATATTTGTACCAAAAATAATCTTGATGAGGAAAAACTTTGGTTGTAATGGGAGATGGCAATAAAGACAGCACGGCAAAGTGAGAAGCTTCACCCTTAGGATGTGATTCAGTCCATAACTACTTACTTTCTTTACAATTAG
>BPLS01015416.1:0-21007 GCA_019656275.1 Rhododendron kiyosumense | reverse complement strand
CTTTCCTCTTGAACACGGAAAGAAGATAGGTTTACTCCAATGCTAGAGAGAAGTACTCGAAATGTTTTATAGGCATCTGCTGCAAACTAAATTAAACAACATGGCTTCTATTTTCCAGGGTTAATGATCACTGGGATGGTATTCCATCTTTTACTAGGTACTAGGCTGAGTACGACGTGCTCGCACGTCATTATGTGCTCATTGTTTTTTGTATTGCTCATTGGATCCCTCACAATTCACCTTAAACCTGCTTTTAGCTAGTTCAAGCTCTCACATTCTTTCTCCACTATTGGATGCAAGATAAGAATAAGAATCAAATCATTGGTTGTTTCATTTTCTCTGCCTCTATCTCTCTCTCTTTAATGCTTACTACTCACTCTCGGTCCACTGCTAATCCATCTACTTTATTTCGTTCATGTAATTTGATTTTATCCGGACTGTGCACAACAGTGTTATTTTCTGTTTCTATTTTGAGAGAGCATCGATGGGCATCTCTCTACCTGCTATTATGTCTCTTGTTGTATCCCTTTCAACTATCATGTGCAATAAGATTTTTTGCACATTGTTTAAAAGACAATCACATGTTCTAGATGATCAGAAACATGGAAGCATAAGTTAGAATTTTTGGTAGAAGCAATCAAGTCTTGTGTATGAATTAATCTCTTTATTCTGTTGTCAAGAAATGGAGTAGTTTGTAAATCTTGAAATGGAACGAAGCTATAGGTGAGTTTTAGAATGCTTTCATCTCTAGCATTCACTTTATTTCTTGTTTGGTAACTCCCATGCTCTTCTAGTAACAAAATATTTGGGAGGCTAAATGCTCCGGACACAATCCAAATACAGAGGCTTCTGAACATGCTTCAGTGGGTGAATTTTGAAATGAGGATTGATTTACTAGAAGAGAGAGATGCTAGGTGCACAATTATTCGAACACAACATAAAACACAGTCCCTCGCAAACATGTGGGTCCTACACACATTTAACACACAGAACCCACATGTATGGAGGGGTTGTGTTTGGTGTTATGTTAAGATGGCATGGACACAGGCACGACACAACACAAACACGCGACATACACGGCACGGGCACTGTCGACTTTCATTTCCACAATGATCATGGAACATTATGTATGAACAATGATCGATCAAGTTGGGCTGTTCAAAAAAATTAAAATAATAATGATCAAGTTGGCAATGTACCCACCACTTCGTGTGTCCTCAGGTTCCACAAGCTTTGAAATCATACCAATTTAAAAAAGCAAGTGGAATTTTATCTCAACTTTAACAGTGACCTACTCCCCCAGTTGTATCCTAAGCTTGAAACAAAGTGGCAGCACACACTACCATTTTTATCTCAACGTACGTTCTACAAAAATGCTTTGTGAGTTATATCCTAAGCTTGAAACAAAGCACACTATAATTTTATATTTCTGTGATATTGTCTGCATTGAATCCCTCATGCGAAGTTAGAGTAATTGAAACGTCATTTCATTATGATAATAGATAGCAACCAAAATAAAATAAACTAGGCCCGTTAACCAAAATAAATGTACCTATATTGTGCGCATTGTTTTGTATTTAAAACACTCCCTTTGCAAAGCAAACACTTTCAAAGTGTGCATATTGGGTATCCACTAAATTAAAAAATGACAGGGTCATTGGGTGCACGAATGTTTCATTATTTTTATTTTTTTATAGTTAGGGGTGTATGGTCAATTTATGCATACCTCAACTAATCCCTCCCTGCTCTCTGGTCAAAGACAGACTATCCACACAGGGACTAGAGAATTCACGCGAAATTACTTTCGTGCGACTTAACCTTAAAAATTTAACCAGGTCAAAAATCGAACCCTTTCAGATAGAGGCTTGAAGTAGGTTTAGTTAACCTTCTAAGCCCAAAAGAACAGATAAAAAAAAGAAGCTGCAAAATATGGCGATTGGCTGTAAGCATGACCAAAATAAAAGAAAAAAACACTTGCTCAATTTCAAGGCTAGATGCAGACAAACCATATTTCATACTCATGAATGAATGTGAAAAGGATGACCACAACAGGCAATTTCGAAATTGCCTTGAAGTGAGGATTCAAAAATTAAAACACCACACGTGTGAAACGCACTTGTCGCAGTCAAGCAATTAAGTACTTCCTGCGCTTTCTTTCCATGTGAAACACATTTGCAGCAGCCAAGCAAGAAGCTGCTATCGTGATTGATGGTTCGTTGAAGCCAGCTGCATCTGAGGTCGAGTCCAATTACTTGACCCATCTCTCTTTAACAAATTACAATCGAACCCATCCCGCGAACAACTATGAAAACGTTCCTTCCAAGAATCCATCATTGGATACCAAGGGATTTCTCAAAGCATCACAATATCGAAAAACAGATTTATTCATGCATAAGTGTTGTTTAAAAGGAAGCAATACAAAGATCCAATTGCTCGAAAGTAAAATATAATAGAAAGTGCTGTTCTTCAATGCACAGTTGGCCTCGTGTAGAAGTGATTTTGGAAGAATAAGATCAGAAAGAAGAAGAGGTTAATTAAGAGGTTGTTTTTAGGAAAGCCATATTTGTTCAAAATCCAGTGGCGGATCGAAGATCGTTTTCGGGAGTTCAAGCCAACCCACTGGATCATTTTATTTTTTAAAAATATAAGTTGATTTTTCTATGATACTGTCTCCACTGAATTTTTCATACAAAGCCAGAGTACCTAAGAGTCACTCAATTTTGTGAGTGAGAAGATAATATAACTCACCAAAAGTAAAATAAAGTAGCCTTAGATTTTTTGGAGGGTTTGAACATAAAATTAATTGGCAATAGGTGGAGTAGCCTCTAGAATATATTAACCAAGCTTAGGTGGCTGAAATGAGCAAGGTGGGACAAATCTAACATCAAGAAACAGTTTCATTCAAGGAAAAGTGTTGTTTAAAATGAAGCGTTTCAAAGCTTGCTTGAAAATTAAATAAAATACAAAGCTCTGTTCTTGAGTGCATGGCCTTGTGGCACAAGCGATTTGGAAAAATAAGATCAGAAAGGAGAAGAAAATTGAGAGGTGGTTTTAGGAGCCATACTTGTTCAAAATCCAGTGGTGGCTCCACAATTGTTTTTAGGGGTTCGAGCCATCCGACTGGATTCAAAAAATGCAATAATATTTGGACATACAAGTTGATTTTTCTATGATACTGTCTCCATTGAATCATTCGTACAAAGTCAGAGTACCAAAGAAGTCGCTCAATTCTGTGAGTAAGTAGACAATATAACTTAAGAAAAGAAATTGATTGAAGGTACGGAAATGATTTCCTAGACAAAAAGGAATAGGCCGGAGGACTTGATTCTTAAAAGGCTGATGGACTGCTAAAAAAACACACTTCAGTCTCACAGCACATGCACCGCCGCACATGAAAAGAGGTACCTGAAAATGTTTCCCCATTCCTTTTCCATCTCTTGAAGGGTAAATCGGGCTACAGCGGCACATGCACTGCCACACAACACAGGTATGACACGCTTAGAAGTAGGCACAACAAGGTATGGACTAGCACGATATGGCATGAAAACTTAAGTGGCAAAGCTAGGCTGTCATTCTGGGACATGCAACACGGGCATGATAAATCATGATCATGTTACATGCACAACACAAGTACATACGGATATATCATTTCTATTTAAGAATAAATTAAATTGGTCCATTAAAATGGACTACACAAAAATGATTTTGTTCTTTCTATAATCAATTGAGTAACTTGGATATCGATTCTTTTACTTCTTTAGTATCACAAATGGATTGAACAGGCACAACTGATCAAAAAAATGATAGAAGAGAAGTGCCAGACTAAGACGAGATGAACGAAATAGGGGCTATTTCATATTTATTACTGGCAATTTGACAATTCTTTGTTTCAACTTAAAAAAAAAAAGATTGACTATTTTTGTTTGAATTTTTTATTTGTACATTTACAAGGTCCATCTAGGCACTGGCATGACACGACGCAAATCCAAAACCAGGCAGTATAACTTCCCAACCAAATCCACTTGAAGATTGTGAATGATATTCTTGTTGTAACATCGAGGGTAGTGATTCTGGTGCCCCCAAATTGCTGCATGCATTCCACAATGGAGATCCGCGTAATGCCGAGTTGATGATGTAAGAATTATTCGAAAATGTATCAAATTACTTGCCTCGAGGTATCCGTCCGATCAGTTGATCATGCGAAAGGTTTAGGATTGCAAGAGATGTAAAACTTGTGACTTGTCAGGGATCCATGCCATATTGAGATAGCCTATACTGAGTACGAGTCTTGATTATATTTGTTGTTTTTCGTCCCAACAAATACCAGGTAATTTTTGGGCCTATACCTATTTATGCATCGTTTTTCAAAATGTATTTAGCCTATGGGACCAATTGCAAACCAAAATACACTTGTAGTCATATATCTACTTTATAATTAACCTCTTAATTTAGTTATTCTTTGGGTTAGTAAATGAAAAGTATCTTGCATATGAATTTAATTTTTGACATGAGCAAACAAAATTCCTTGCTCCACCCCAAGGTGCAATAAATCTAATCTAGTAGGCGACTTCGTGACAGTGGCTGCTCTAGGAATTTTCCTGGTGATCATGAGACACAAAGCTATTTCATCAAAGAATTCTCACCTCGGAAATGTTGAAAAGCCAACCCTTCCAAATATATCCAAATATACTTTCTTGCTGGTTTTTTCTGGCTTTTTCTTTTTTGTGGCTAAACAACGCAGAAGCAGTTTCTGCCATTCATCTTCCGCAATTTCGTAGTTTTAGAAAATATTTGGGGAGCTAAGTTCGGTACGCATCATTTATGATTTTTGTTAGAAATCATTCCCAGCAATGTTTTCAATGATGATCGTGCCCCACCTGTTATTTTTTTTGTTTGGTTAGGTGAATCAGTCAGGCTTTCTGTTTTTACTACAAATGTCTTCAATCCTTGTCGCTATATTTATTTGACAATGGAGCTCCACAGAATGTCAAGTTGTCGATGTAAGAATCATTCGAAAATATATCAAATTGCTTGCCCGGAGGTATCTGTCACGTTAGTTGATTACGCAAAAGGTTCAGGACTACAATAGATGTCAAACACATGACCTGTTAAGGGATCTCCCGGTGAGCTTGTTTGATGTGAGGTCCAATGATTCGACCTTTGTCAAATTCCCTAATAGCTTTAGTATAGGACTTGTAATGCTGTTGTAAGATAAGTTGAGTCCTCTGACTGAATTTGGCTTTTCAATGATCTTAGGAACCTTACCTTTGAATTTATTTCTTGATAAAGTAATGGATACGAAAATGGTTCATCCTTTTTATCCTATTTTCAATGGATCATAGAAGTATTTACCATTGCACCCTGACCGCCCTCCAAAACACTGCTTCTATGAAGACTTTAACTATGAAGTGAGAATCTTATTTTTCATGCTTTGCTTATCCTAGATTAACCTATATTTTGGGGTGGGGGGAATTAAAATTTCTTTGTTGTAATTTTCTTTTAGGAGGTCTACCATGAACCAAAACAACATGAAGTGGCAATCATTTAAGTTTCGACTTAATGAGTTTGTGTTTCATGCGTCAACAAGAAATTCTAGCAATCATATTTCATACTCTTGAATGAATGTGAAAAGGACAACCACAACCACGAATTTTGAAAAATTGAACCCCACACATGTGAAGCACACTTGCAGCAGCAGTCAAGCAAGAGCTTCCTGCACTTTCTTTTTTAAGTGAAACACATTTGCTGTCACGCCCCAAATCCGGGAGCATGACCGTCCGTGTACCATGAAGCAATCATGCACTACAAGAAAAATTGCATTAGATGACGAATGAAAATCGTCACAAATTGTATGTTTTTCGTCACAAATAATATAGGTGACGAAAAAAAATTTGTCGACTAAAGGTTGTCGAGGATTCCTACCTGGCGACGAAATCTATTTTTTGTCACCTATAGTGCCTTTTGGCGACGAAAAATTTCGTCACGGAAAAATGACTTGGTGACAAAAAAAATTCCGTCACCTATTGTTTGTGCCTTTTTGACGACAAAAAATTTCGTCACAAATTATTCCCTTTGGCTCGTCAAAGGTGACCCATTGGTGAGAAAATATTTCGTCGCAAAAGACATTCTTATATGTGAAAAAATTTCTCACTTTCTTTGCTCTTGCTAGGTTTCGAACCCGAGTCTCCTAGATTTTGCACACAAGCTTTAACCAACTGCACTACACAAACTTTTCAACATATATTTGAAATATCTAATATATAACACATACATTTAACATTAAAATATATTTTGAATGGCATTTTGAATCATTAAACATTAAAATTAGCAATTTTGATAAACATCAAAGTCGTAGCTCTTTATGTTATTGTTCAAACCCAATTTAAATTATCTCAATCGGAGTTCTGAGCAAAGAGTTATGCCCAAAATATATTTGGGGACAAAGCATAATTCATAAATTTCGTCACCAAAGGATAAATTTTTTGTCACTGAAAACGTAATAGGAAGACGAAAAATATTTTTCGTCACCAAATTGGTTCATTTGGCGACAAAATATTTTTTTCGTCACTAAATAGTTATCTTTGGCGACAAAAAATAATTTCGTCTCCTTTTTTACTCTTTTGGTGACGAAAATTTTATTTCGTCGCCAAATAGGTGCCTTTGGTGACAAAAATATTTTTTTCGTCGCTAAATAGTTATAATTGCTGACGAAATAATTTCGTCGCAGAAGTTGTCAAAACAGTGACGAATTTATTTTTTCGTCGCCAAATATACTCATTTAGTGACGAAATTATATTTTGTCGCCACTTTTTCGTCACTAAACATAATTTTTCTTGTAGTGATGGGACACGAAGCCTAATTAAAAATAATATTTTAACAACTCGCAATCAATTTAGGAAAATTGGATATTTTATTACAAAAAAAAAATGTGCAACTTAAACCAATATTTTTCTTAAGCAAATGACACAATATCTCATATTCTCCAACTCGAAATTCCATAATGAACTGGCAATAAATAAAATTACGAAAGCTAATAAATAAAAGTGCGGAAGCTTTTTGACCAATAAATAAAAGTTAAAATGCATACGCCCTAGAGGTCCAAACACAAGGTCCCGACAATGCCGCAGAGTCCACTACAATGCTTCATGAACTAACCTGAGAAAAAATGTGGAATAAATCCGTCAGCTGATGAGCTCAGTGAGTAGTTAAGCATGCTAAGGGTGATAATACAAAATGGCATACTTTTGAATGAACAATAATGAGGGTTTCAAGAAGTGGTTTCAAATTAATAAGGGAGATAGATGGTTCAACGAATACTAACAGCCAACCAAATACTGAACAAAATGATCAACAACTCAACAAAGAGTATCCACCAGTTGAATAACAAATAAATGAATAATATGAACAATCATCGAATCACCAAAATAATTATATCAATCAATGAGTCCAATAATATCCGAACGATGAACAATGATAACGGAAGTATAAACCGGAGTGGGAACCATAATTACCAATTACCACATCATCAACTGCCAAATATTTTCTCAGGGCTTAGCCCGTTGAATCCAACACCGTATTTAGAGTCACCACAGGATGGCGCCTGGGACCTTTTCCCTAAACCGATCCGGAATAGGGTCACAGGGTATTCCACAAGTCTTTTCCCTATCCGTTGAGCACTAGAGTCACAGGGTATTTCACAAGTCTTTTCCCTTGCGGCCAAAGTCACCACGATATTTCACGGGTCTTTCCCTTGGACTTTAATATATATAAACATAATCCATGGTCCCAAACACATAAGAACAACGGCAAACCGGAGTCACCTGACCGGTCAGGACTATTCCCCGTGTCGTTGCAGAGTCACAATAATAATATGGAGTCAACGAAATAGGCATCAACAAGATAAGGGAATCAATCAATCAGGATTATTATCCATTAACCTTGTATGCCAAAAGGTACGTCAATCGTGTATAAATATGAAAGCAACGAATAAGAGAATCGTTTATCGGATCACAACAAATAATGAATTGTCAATAATAGATTGGCTCAAGAGGATTCCAATAAAGGGATCACATGCTTAACCACTCACCTTAAATCCGAAAGGATGCAACCAAATGCGACGACGTTGATAACAATCCACTAGTCTGTATTGCAAATAAAAGAAACACATAGAACTATGAGTGCTTGAATGATCCCCTACACTATAACTAGTTAATGTTTAACGAGTATATATGTTACTGGCAATTGAATTCCTAAACCCTAAACTAGACTAACTTACCAGGACTTCTACTAATCAAATTAACTCCATTACGGGATTAACACCACAATAAAGATACCACCATCACCTCTCGCCTTAACACACGGCACACACACCAATACCCACGGCTACACACAGCCACGACACACGCTCCCACCTCTCTGATCTCCACCAACAAAACCCCAATCAAACCTATAACGATACCAAGAAAAGAAAAGGAATTTATAAAACACAGTATACAGGATTACCAGTTCTTCAGAAGCCAACTGCCGCTTTTCTCTTCCTCCCTCTCGTTCTCAACTTTTTGGAATAAAACAACCCTACTTCTCAAACGTTTCCTCACCCTAATAAATTGCCCACGTTCAAACTAAACACTTATCTAGTTTAATTACACAATCGACCCAATATTATTATTCTTTATGTTAACTAATTAATCACTTGCGGGGACCCATTCCTAATTTAACCAAACTTAGGATTTAAGCGATACGTGTAACTGATGCCAAAAATAAGCACCCGAACATTTTTTTTTCTAGCAAGAAGTTTGAAAAGAAAAATGAAAGATTTAATTATTTGCGAAAAAAAATATTATTATTATTATTATTTTTTAACTGAAAAAGTGGGACGTCACATTTGCAGTAGCCAAGCAAGAACCTGCTATTTTTATTGATTGTGGCCTTGAAGCCAACTGCACTTGAGGTTGAGTGCAATTAATTGACCCGTCTCCCTTTCACAAATTAAAATCGAGCCCATCCCACGAACAACTATCAAAACCTTCCTAGTTCCTTCCAAGACTCCATCTTCATGGGTGGCTAAACAACTTCGGTTAGGGGAGGGAGGAGTCTTCTCCAAGTAGTATGATTGTATAGATTTTTGGGGTTCTTAATTTATCCAACTTTTGATTGTGTGACTTAGATGATTCATATTTTTATGAGAGCTTTTATTCATTCAATTTTCGTTTCGTATTTTTATTCGCAATATTAAATACCGTCATGGAATGGTTTTTAATAGGGCAAATTTTCGTAGTAGTCCCTGTAGTTTTACGGTTGTCTCACTTTCGTCCCTCTAGTTTCAAAGTGCTCGAATTTCATCCCTGTAGTTTGTTTTACGTTCCACATTGGTAAAATCATTAACACCGTTAACGAAACTAACAGAAAAAAAAAAGGTGTTCCAATTTTCAATCCGTTTGAACCAGTGCGAAGATCTTTTTTTTTTTTATCATTTTATCCTAAATGGTCGTAATGAATTTTGGCTCTGAGACATTTCAACGAGCATCCAAAAACTCCTTATTTAGTTTCAGGGCTCTCTTAGGGTGCTCATTGAAAGGCCTTAGAGTCAAAAATTCATTACGACCATTTAGGATAAAATGATCAGAAAAATAAGATCTTCGCACCGGTTCAAACAGATTAAAAATTGGAACACTTTTTTTTTCCATTAGTTTCGTTAACGGTGTTAACGATTTTACCAATTTGGAACGTAAAACAAACTACAGGGACGAAATTCGAACACTTTGAAACTAAAGGGACGAAAGTGAGACAACCGTAAAATTACAGGGACTCCTACGGAAATTTGCCCTTTTTAATATATACTTCAAGAAGGCTTTGAGAAAAACTATACGATGTGAGACCGATCGTACTGTTGGCTAAGTCCAGTTCGACGATCCGCACGTGCCGTGTTCAGATAGCTTATACTGTGTATGAGTCTTGATTATATCTATTGCTTTTCTTCCCACAAATAACAGGTAATTTCTAGTCCTGAACCCATTTATGCATCGTTTTCAAACTGTATTTAGTCTCTGGGTCCAATTACAAACCAAAAATACACTTGTACGTGTATATGTACTTAAACTCTTAATTTAGTTATTCTTTGGGTTAGTACATGAAAAGTATCTTACATATGAATTTAATTTTTGACTTGACCTGTAACGCCCCGACTTTTTGGGGGCAAAATAAAGTAATTTCCTTAAAAAAATTTGCGAAATAAATATGATTTTCCGAAAGAAATGTTTAGCCATTACAATCTCAAGAAAATTTACTGATTCAAAATACATTAACTTCAGAGCTGACTATAGGCTTGACACGAATCCCGAGCATATTTGATCTCCATTCTTGATGTTCTCTCCGCGTTGAACTGCACTATCATTGAATCTTGCGCCCTCTGGCAAATTGATCGCCGAAGCAAACGATTTGCCAGGATACAAACGTATCCATGAGTGATAAATCACCCAGTAAAATAATCCAACCCAACTATCTCTCTTACTTTACAGCTAGCAGGCAACAATATGTTGTTAAAGCAAAAAAGTAATATAGAAGCAGCACACATAACCTTATTCATTATTGTCCAATTGCCTAACAATAAGGGGAAGCTTGTCATGCCCGGACATCACAACTAGGGTTTGTCTACCTTAATCACCACATCAAAATCACCACTGAACTCCCACCAATTCTATCATCACAAAACATCGCTGGACCACATGACAGGTTTTATCAAAATATCGCTGGGTTTACTTTTCCAGGTTTTATTATCAGAAAACATCACTGACCAGCCGTCAGGTTTTATCATCGCAAAACATCACTGACCAACCGTCAGGTTTTATCAAAACATCACTGGGCTTACTTTGCCAGGTTTTATCATCAGAAAACATCACTGACCAACCGTCAGGTTTTATCAAAATATCACTGGGCTTACTTTGCCAGGTTTTATCAAAACATCACTAGACTACCCGCCAGGTTTTAAATCATCACTGGACTCCCGCCAGTTTCAATTCATCACTGGGCTTACTTTGCCAGTTTCAAATCATCACATCCAACTCATCACATCTCAAAATCGTACCTGCAGACAGATCTAAAAATAAACTTTCCAATTTATCCATTACTTAGCACCGTCTAAGTGAACTCTATTTGCATACCATCCTATGTCTTTAAGTTCCAATCAACGCATCAATCACAAATCGGAGCAGTATATTAACAATCACAATGATAATTGAAATAAATAATAAGCGTAGAAATCACGTAACTTTTTATGAATGAGCCATTGTCCTTAATTTTGTATGGTCAATAAGTTAATAATAATACAAGAAACTTTTATCTAATAAAAGTTTTTATAAAAAGAATAAATCTAGGCTTGTATAAATTTTATTTAAGAAATTAGATTGATTAAAAACTAATTAAATTAGGTAAAAATATGAGAATAGGTCTTATGCAATATGTTTGAATGTCAAAAGTTGGGTTCGGAAGGTCTCAGGATTATTTTTAAATGAAGACGTTAAATAAAGTGGCCAAAAGGGAATTAATAGATAATAAATAATTCACTAATTAAAATATGCTGAGGTTAACAAGGTTTCATCTTTAGAGTGTAAAGAGTCTAAATAAAATTACTCGGACATTAATAATAAGGTTTATAAGGTCGTAAAGTAATTTTGATTGGAAACACTTTAAAAATAATAATAAATAGTAAATTTAATAAAATAAATATGACATCAGTAGGATATCATATTTGAGATGTGAGGAATCTAGGAAAAATAGTTTGAGTGTTAAAAACGTCGTTCGGAAGGTCGCAAAGATTTTTCGTTTGTAAAATCTTGAATGATAACGAATAAATAATTAGTAAATAGATAAATAAATAAATAAAATATTATATTAACAAGGTATGAACTTTGAGGTGTGAAATGTCTAGAAAAAATAGTTCGGGGGTCAAAAATAGTGTTCGGGATGTCGTAAAACACTTTCGAAACATTTAAAATTAATAGATAAAGTGAACTAATATAACTAAAAGGTTTTATACTAAGATGATATTATACAGTAAGAAAATAATATCAACTAAATAGTTTTTCATGATATTAATATCAAAAAGATTTTAAAATAAATATCACAAGGGTCATCTTCTACGTAAATAATTACAATTAAAATGTCGGGCTCAAAAATAATATCAAAATGGTGAATCCAGCAGAAACGTTCTTTTTTCCACGGTTTTCGATGCATGGGTCCATTTGGGCTATTGGGTTACGCATAAAAACACTTTATATACTTAGAGAAGTATTTGGATGGGATTATAATACCTCGATTGGATCGAATTGATTGGCAAACGGAAACTTGAATTTTTTTGGACGAAGGCTTCGGTTTCTTCAATCGGAAGACCTTGGATCCGAATTGGATGATGTTTAGGGATGCTTGGGGTTGGGGAAAAAGTTTGGAACGGTCAATTTGGGTTTCGGTTTGGCGTAGGTACAAAACCCATTTTTCTCTCTCTCACTTTCTCTCTCTAGGACTCCATAACTTGGAGCTTGAATTGCCCACGTTTTTCTCTCATGTCTGACTTGGTGGAGCGTGAGGAATTTCGTGGTGTGCCCTAGGGTCGACGTACTAGGGTATATATAGGAGAATTTAAAGAGTTTCGATTAAAATTGGATTTAAAGAAGTTGTATTCTATAGGGTTTCGTAATGGACAAATTTGGGACGAGATACACTGAGAAATGAAGTAAAATTTGAGTAGAAGAGTGAGAGTTATCAGGATTTACATGCATGCAATTTAAAAGAATTAAAAGCAAGATAATTTGTATATATCTATAAGGAAAAGAATTTTATTATTATGAATCATATTTTTTTTTGTATAATATAGATAAATATGTAAACACATTTATAGTTACAAGTTGAATTAAAGTTTTGTTAAACTAATTTTAGTCACGAAAAACTAATCTAGGATTTTGGTTTAATCTAATTATACTTTAAAATAGTTAATCGATTACTATAGACTATTTGATTAAAAATAATTTCTTTATTCGAAAAAAAAAATAGGATAAAAATCCGGATCGTTACATGACCAACCAAAATTCCTAGCTCCATCCCAAGGTACAAATGAATCTAATATTCTAGTAGGTGACTTGGTGGCAGTGGCTGTTCTAGAAATTTTACTGGTGAGACACAATCACACGAAGTTATTTCATCAACGAATTCTGCCCAATTCTCACCACCATGCGGCGAAATCTATTCCAGGAAATGTTGAAAAGCTGACCCTACCAAATATGTCCAAATATACTTTTTGTGGCTAAACAACGTTGAAGCAGTTTCTACCATTCATTTTCTGCAATTACGTAGTTTTAGAAAATATTTGGGGAGCTAAATTCAGTATGTATCATTTATGATTTTTGTTAGAAATCCCCAACAATGTTTTCAACGATGAACGTGCCCCGCCTGTTACTTTTTTTGTTTGGTTAGGTGAATCAGTCAGGCTTTCTGTTTTTACTGCAAATGTCTTTAATCCCCGTATCGCTATATTTATTTGACAATGGAGCTCCACAGAATGCCCAATTGTCGATGTTCATTAACCTTTTTGGACCCCAATGTTTCAGAAAATTTCAATTTAGTCCCCAATCTAAAAATTTGACACATTTAGTCCCCATAGTATCAATTTGTACCAATCAAGTCTCCAAGTCTAACACTGTTAGCTTTATCCGTCGAAATGAAGGGTATCTTCATCATTTTGCCCACCCAAACCCTCTGGCCGCCTAGATTTGCTACCCCAATCGTTAAAAAAATGGTTGTGGTGGTTCTGGTTGGTGGAGGAAAAAGTGGTGGTAAGAAGGTGGTGGTTTGGGTGAGCTAGAGAGAGGGGAAAGAGAGTGTGCAGAGAGGGAAGTGGGGAGGTGAAGGAGAGAGTCTGAGCTGCCACGACAGCAGCAGCAGCGTGCATGACAACTGTGTTGCGGCATCAGCTGGTTATCACACCCCAAAATGAGAAGTGACCGGCCATGAACCACAAGACCAAAGCTCATAGAACATGAAGTCTAAAAAGAAATTTTATAAAAACTCCAAAGCAAAGATCCACCAAACAGGCAACCATTTTTTTTATTCAGAACATCCCCAACCAATAAATTCCTCAAAAGAATGGGGCACAAACATCCCATGAACCAAATAAAATAAAGTGATCCAACAGTAATAAAAGAATCCAGATGTCTGATAAAATATGTCAAATGCGGAAGCGATTAATAAAATAAAAATATGATAAGACACCCTAAGGAGGTCAAACAACAGAATACCCCGAGATACCGCCAGAGTCCTCCTAACTACCCAACTTGCCTGAAAAAGAAGTTGGAATAAATCCGTTAGCTGACGAGCTCAGTGAGTAGTAAAGCATGTATATTAAATACAGTTCCAAAACAGGGATCAAAATAATTTACCATGTCAACATAAATTTGGCATATGCGGTGAACAACAAAATAATCCATTAATCCAATTAACGATTCATCCGATAAGTCTTAATGGTGTTCTCAATCCAATCTCCAACAACAAATGGGGAACCACAACCAAAATCAATAATACCAAATGCCAGTGAATAAATATCTCAAAATTGGATCCAATATCGAATCTTAGAGTCACCACGAGTAGGCAGCCCGTGGAACTTTTCCCAAAGAACGATCCGGTCAATAACAACCGTTGAGCATTAGGGTCACCGGCCTAATCCGGTCTCTTCCCTAATGGCCAGAGTCACCCGCACACAGAGGATTAATTTCCCTGGACTTCCAAAATAAATGTTCCCATCAATATCCACAAAGTTCTCACCAAAAGATTATTCGATCAATAAATGGTTTCACCAATCCGCGTGCCAATTTCAAGAACCAAATAAAACAAATATACGTTCCCAATTTCAATCATTAATTTTCTAAAACAATAATTTAAGAGATACGGAGAAATTCGCAAATACGTAACATGCTTAACCACTCACCTGAGTCCAAAAGTACTATAACCGAACAATGCAACTCGATCACGGAAAAAAAAATAGCCTGTACACAAATCGCCATACAATTAGCAAACTCAAAAGGATACTGATTTTCGCGCTCCTCCGTTTACTGTAGGCGCTCCACCTTTTTGGTTTTTACACTGTGGTGTTGGCAGCAATACCACAGTGTAAAAACGAAAAAGTGGAGCGCCTGCAGTAAAATTTGGAGCGCAAAAATCACTATCCAACCCAAAACTCTAATTCCTAAGTCCAAGCTCCACATACACACGAATAACCCAATATGCCTTCTAAGTGCCGAAACTGAAAACTCACCTTTACTCCCTTCAGTATATATGACAACGTCTCCACACCTCCACCAAATCCAGCCTATTGCATCGGCACCATTAAAAGTCCACCACTGGTATTAATATTCAAATCATCCCACAAATGACCAATATTTAAGCTGCTCCAACTAATCACCACGGACCGATCACCGCCACACACACCACGCCCCACACCTTCACTGCCACACATACTACGCCGCTCACCTCTCCCTCTTTCTCTCTGAACACAAACAAAACCCATTAAACTAGTCTCCAATCCAAGGGTTTTGACCAATCTGTAAACTCTACGCACCAAAGAAAAAGGAATGAATGAAGTGGAATATTACCTCGGGGAACCAAGAAGTTCGACGGCTGCGGCTCTCCTATGAAAGTCGGAAGTTCTCTCTAATAAAACCCTATTAAACTCATGAATATCTAAGTACAACTCTTATAACTACCCACTAACGTTGAGGCCTAAATTATAGCTAACTAGTCAATTAAAGTTTAGGAAAATAAATAACAATATGAATTTACTAAATCTGACTTAATACCAAATTCTATAATCAAGCATGTACCCACTAATTTATCCAAAATTAATCTCATACCCCAAAGATTACAATCATGACAATAATACCCATAGTGCGCACAAAAACAACTAATTAGAACCCGACCTCAACGCCTAATTAATATGGCTCATAAAATTAATTAAATAAAAATACTAGGGCGTAACACTGGTCCGCCATAATCTTTTCCGAGAAGAAAAAGAGAGAAAGAAAGGAGGGAATGGAGGATGGGAAAGGGAGAGCAAAGAAGAGAAAAGGAAGAGGGAGGTAGAGGTGAGGAAGAGAGAGGTGGGCAGTGGGCGGCCATGGCTGCCGTTGTGTTGCTTTCATCTCTCTCTTTTTTTTTTCTTTTGTTTTGTTTCTTAGAAAATTAGGGGAAGCCGAGAGGTGAAGGGGAGTGGGGAAAAGGAAGAAGATGGAGGAGAGGAAGAATAGGAGAGGTGAAAGAGGCGGGACGGTGGCAGCAGCCGGAGACCATGGCTGCTGCTGCTGCAAATATTTTTTATTTTTTATTTTCCATTTTCTTTTGTTCTTTAAACAATTGACTGGGCTACTATCCAACAGCCCGAGAAATAGTGAGGAGAAGAGAGCTTATCAGAGAGACGAGTTCACCGGGATGGTTGCGAGAGTGAGTCGACAACCATGGGTGCCGCACCAGCTTTTTCCTCCTCTCTTTTTTTTTTGTTTTCATTTTGATAGAAATATGGGGTGGGCGAAATGGCGAGGATGCCCTTTATTTTGACTGGATGAAGCTCATGGTGTTAGACATGGGGACTCAATTGGTACAAATTGGGACTATGGGTTATGCCTTGTTTGGAACACCTTTTGAAATTTGTTTTGAAAAAGTAGTAAGAGTAATAAGTGGAGAGAGATAGAGAGAGAAATAATTGGAAGTAGAGAGAATCTTTTGAAAATGTTTTTTAAAAAGTGTTCAAACAAGGCATAAATGTCTCCAATTTTAAGATTGGGGACTGAATTGAGATTTTTTGAATACTTTTGGGACCAAAAAGGTTAATAAGCCTGTAAATATTCTCGGAAATGTATCAAATCATCCCCCGCCCATACCCTCAATGATTGGGGATTAGATAGGTTCTGTTATGTTGTTGTTGTTGTTGTAGAGGTATCTGTCGCGTTAGTTGATTATGCAACAGGTTCAGGACTGCAATAGATGTCAAACACATGACATGTTGAGGGATCTCCTTGACGATTCGACCTTTGTCAAATTCCCTAGTAGCTTTTCCCATTTTTTTCTTTAGGTATTCATTAGAGCAATTAGGATTTGAAAGTCGATCCGGGGTATAGGACCTGTAATGCTGTTGTAAGATAAGTTGAGTCCTCGGACTGAATTTAGCCTTCCAATGGTCTCAGGAACCTCACCTTTGAATTTATTTCTTGTTAAAAATAAATGGATAAGAAAATGGTGATGACTTTTTCCATTTCCAGGGTTCATCCTTACGTAACCCTCATTCCTCATGTACTGCAATCTTATACGTTTTTCGTCCACATTCATCGCAGCCTGAAAGTTTTTGTTTTATTATTTCGACAATAGACAAGTAAAATTGTTTTCCGAAATATCAACTACTCGCAAGCCCAGGAAGGGAAATTTGGTCTTCCAAGTCAGGTCGGCATGGGTCCATGGAATTTGTTAGGTCGCAAGATTATGATATGAAGTTTCGGCAGGGGTTCCAACGAATGCATGGGGAAATTTGGTAGAAAAGTTGTTTCTTCCAAGATCTAGCACCTCAAGATTTCTGCAATTCACCGATATTGTCTTCGGGACCAGCCCCTCAAATTCGTTAATTGTCATTAAGGTTGAGAGTTTTTAAACTATTTCCCCTGGCAAATGAATCATGAATAATGCCCAGAATAGTTTTTCTTTGGCAGTTTGAGCGCAAATTTTGCCATGCCCATGGGCCAAGCCGGACCTAGCTAGATTATTCTAACATGGTGATACAACGTGGCTCGGCATGATTAGTAAAATACATCAGGCCTGGCACGGCACAAAACACAATGCATGAAAATAAATGGGCCAAATTAAATCAGCCCGACATAACCATTTGACACCTCTATCCAACCCATTTGCAACCAGGTTTTTGAGGAGTTGGTTTTTTTTTTTTTGGTCTACATGGCTTCCTAGGCAAAACTAGCAGGTAGCTTTCTGTCTTGGTATAGGTGTTGACTGTTCTCTAGTTCTATTTTGATCAGGCTTAGCAGGCTTAGCCTGCTAGTTTGTATGTCTTCTTTAGGGGTATGCCCTGTTGGTTGTGATTTCGGTTTTTCTTGGTTTCAATAAAAGATTTACTTACCAAAAAAAAAAAAGTACCAATACATGCACATGGAATATTTTAGGAACATGAGACCAGAAATACTCATAAAAATAGATACCATTTTTACATGTCATCATATATATAGTATCGTCAATGGCCATGGGCATAAGGCCTCTTTGCTTGCAGTAGTAAGCTATGTACATAAACCCTTCGTAGACCTTGCATACGCAGGAGTTTCATGCACTGGGTACGTCCTTTTTATAGTTCTTCTCTGTTTCGTTAAGGGTTGCCTCGAGGTCAATTTGGCTGCTCAAGTCCTTTTTAAACTTCAAACACTCGATCTGTATCCATATATCTGCTCATGCTCATGGTTAGGAACATTGGGTCTAAGGAGGGTTCAGTTGGGATTGGAATCAGGCCTCAAAAGACTACCGTTCGAAGTGACAGCACGCCCTGCTGCGAGTAGCTCATCTCAATCATCCATTGATCAGTTAGTTTATTAATGATAGTAAATTTCTAAAAAATGCTTTGTGAGTCATACGCTAAGCTTGAAAATACATAATCACAGATTCCTTAATATCCATGACGAACAAACATTGAAATTTATTACAGTGCTTCTCCAATACTTAATCTCCATATTACGTAAAACTTCCCAATCCAAATTATATCTGACATCAAGAGCTAAAATACCAAAACTAAAGTTGAGTAGCCACTTATTGCTTCCTTGACCATCTTCACAAGTGATTTCCCATTCTGCACCTTGCATACATATGGATGGAAATAATTTTGTTTCATCAATAATAACATTTCAAATTTGAATATAGGAAATAAATGAATTAAAATGAACTGTGTAAAGTCCAAAGAAAAGCCAGAAATAAATGCATGCATGCACGCACAGAAATGCTCAAAGCTGTTTGTAATACTTACAATGCAACAGCGGGTAATTGCATCAGCTAATTTCTTCTGCCTCCGTGTCTCCAAGCATTCCTTCTTACCCTCTTCCCTCTTTTGCTTCCTACACCTTCAATCATCTTCACGAACCTTTGAGGTTTTCGAAAAGTGAACATAAGATATCCCATGACAAGTCCAAATACCAGACCAAACCCATAACCGGGCAATATAACTTCCCAATCGAGCCCACTTGCAGATTGAGAATCCTCTTCTTGTTGGAACATCGAGGATGGTTCAGGTGGGCCAGAATCGCTGCATGAATTTGACAATGGAGGTCCGCATAATGCCAAGTTATTGTTGTAAGAAGCATTTGAAAATGTATCCAAGTGCTTGCTTCTAGGTATCCTTCCTGCTAGTTGATTATGCGAGAGGTTTAGGACTTGAAGCCATTCCAAGTTTGCTAGATGTTGAGGGATCTCTCCAATAAGCTTGTTTGATGACAGGTCTAACGATTCAAGCTTCGTCAAATTCCCAAGTGATGTTGGTATCTGCCCTGTAAGCCTGTTGTATGATAAGTTTAGTCCTCGGAGTGAATTAAGCCTTCCAATGATCTCTGGAATCTTACCCTCGAATTGGTTATTTGATAGATCAATGGCTATGAAGTAGGTAAGGACCTTTTCCATTTCAATGAATGATCCTTTGATTACCATATCCAAAGAATAGTAAAAATATCCCACAGGGCCCCAAAACTCATTCCTCATGTACTGCAATCCTAAATGTCTTTCATCCACATTCACCATAGCCTGAAAATTTCTGAAATATTCTTCTGGTAGTGGACCGGTTAAATAATTGTGCGACATATCAATAACTCGCAAGCTCGGAAAAGGAAATTTGGCCTTGAAAGTTAGCAGGGGTCCATGGAATCTGTTAGATCGCAAAATTAGAATATGCAGCTTTGGCAGATGTTCCAACCAATGTGGAAATTTATCGCAGAATTTGTTGTTTCCAAGATTTAGCACTTTGAGCGCACTACAATGGACCAAAGTTTTAGGGACTGGACCTTCAAATCCATTGCTATTAAGGTTGATAGTTTCCAAACTATTTTCCCTTCCAAATGAATCATGAATGATGCCATAAAAGTTATTCCTCTGCAGTTCGAGAACCATGATTCTTTTGCTCAAGTTTTTTGATTCAAGGATTGGGCCAGAAAAGTTATTCCAAGAAAGGATCAAATGGTTAAGGTTTTGGAGTTTAAAGGTTGAATTTGGAACAGTACCATGTAGGTAGTTATTGCTCAAATCAATAATCTCCAACGAAGAGGAATGAAACCCAAGTGTATGACCAATCAGTTTGTTATAGCTGAGATCCAACCACCGGAGTGCGGGTAATTCGAAGACCCAAGATGGGATTGTGCCGCTGATCAAGTTTTGGCTTATGTTGAAATAAAATAGATTTGGAGGTACAATTACTTGTGAAGGAAGAGGACCAGTGAGACTATTGTTTGACACATCTATTAACAAAAGTTCTGTCAAGTTTTGACCAAATGAAAAGAAGGGGCCTTTGAAATTATTACCTGAAAGCCACAATGCAAAGAGATTTCTAAGGTTTGTAATTGAAGATCGATGGGAGGATACCACGGAAATCGTTGAAATAGAGGCTTAAAAACGAGATTTTTGTAAGGTTCCAAAGAGAAGTAGGAATGGATCCATGGAAATCACTCTCAGAGAGTATCAATGACTCCAAGGACTTCAGATTAACAACAGAGTTAGGCAATTCTCCTGAAAAACCTGTGCCTACGATACGTAAGTACTGGAGAGGATAGCTCAAATTCATGAAATCGGGTAAATAACCCTTGAGAGCTTCAGTGCCCCATATATCCAATTTCTGTAGATGAGGTAAATGGAATACACCGCTAGGAAAATTTCCATGTAAACCAGAGGAACGAAGACAAAGGGTTCTTAAAGAAGTCAAATTGAGCAAGGAATTTGGAACCACCGA